>PVLC010040162.1:0-13972 GCA_004027655.1 Graphiurus murinus
TTTTGCGGTACTGGGGATTGAACTCAGGGGCATTCTACCTCCAAGCTATACCCCCAGCCCTATTTTTTATTCTTTATTTTGAAACCGGGTCTCACTAGGTTGCGGAGTGCCTCACTAAGTAGCTGAAGCTGGCCGCGAACCCGGATCCTCCGGACTCAGCCTCCCGAATGCTGGGATTACAAGCATGCGCCACCACGCCTGGCTTATCTTTGTGAATCTTAAATCCAATGACAAGTGTCCTTTAAGAGTGAGACAGAGAGCCAGGAGTGATGTCTCACTCCTGTAATCCCAATACTTGGGAGGCTGAAACAGGAGGATCGTAGATTTGAAGCCAGCTGTAGCAACTTATCAAGGCCCTTGACAACTTAGACCCTGTTTCAAAATTAGAAATAAAATAGGGCTGGGGGCATAGCTTGGAGGTAGAATGCCCTTGGGGTTTCTGTTCCCAGTAACACACACACACACACACACACACACACATTTGACACAGACAGAACAGGAGGCCATAGAACCAGGGAGGCAGAAATTGGAGCAATGCAGCCATAGGTCAAGGCATGGTGAGGCCACTGGAAGGAGGAGGTGAGGAACAGGTCCTCTGCCAGAGCGTGCTGAGGGAGCAGGGTCCTGCCAATATCTAGAGTTCACAGTCCGACGTCCAGCATGCAGGAGAAGAAATTTCTGTTGTTTAAGCCACCAGGTTTGTGGTACTTTGTTATGGCAACCCTAGAAAACGAATATAGCCTGATTTTTTTTTTTTTTTTTTATAGGCAAGAGGTTAGAGGCAAGAATTACAGAAGAGAAAGTGGTGGGGTTCAGAACAGGTGGCTCCAAGCCGGGCGTGGTGGCGAATGCTTTTAATCCCAGTACTTGGGAGGCTGAGATCGGAGGATCCGAAATCTCGGCCAGCTTCAGCTGCTTAGTGAGGCTCTCCGGAACTTAGTGAGACCCTGTTTCAAAATAAAAGAATAAAAAATAGGACTGGGTGTTTGGCTCAGAGGTAAAATGCCCCTGGGTTCAATCCCCAGTACCGCAAACAAAACAAAACAAAACAAAACAAAACAAAAAAATAGGTGGCTCCAAATAAGAGAAAGCTGAAGAAATTTGAGAAAATAGCAGAAGCAAGAAGGTCACTCCCAGCCTTCCCGTCCATGTTCGCTGAAGCACACGCATACAGCCTATGAAGGATTTCGACTTTCCTTTAAGCAGTGGGAAGACCCTCCTCTGAGAGGTAGGTGCCCTCTCTGTACCCAGAGGGAAGGAGCATCCTTATCTGTGAAGACACAGGGCCACAGAGAAAAATCTGGACAAACAGGCCTTGCTCAGTTTCCTACAGCTTATCACCATTAGCTCAGATTTAAAATCTAATCATACTTCTTCCTGTCTGTCTACTTCTTTGATCCTAGTATAAAAAGTACACAGATTTCCCTGCCTCTTTGGGTCTTTGTTTCTTTATGAAGAAACTTCATACTTCCTGTGTCATGTGAAACGTACATTAAATAAATGTGCATGCTTTTCTCTTTCTAATCTGTCTTTTGTTACAGGAACCTCAGCCATGAACCCAGTGGTAGGTGAGGGAAAGATATTTCTTGTCCCCTGCAAGGACATTTCTGGAGGGGCTGGGTGACAAAGCCTTATTTGGGAAGAGTGCAGTGAGCTGTCTGGACCTGAGCACAGACTGTAAAAGGGAGTAAGAGGAGACAGGCTGGAGAGCTCCTCACTGACTCCCAGCCTTTGTGGCTGTTTGAGTTTATAAAGGATCATTGGGCAGTTCATCACACCCCCTCTTAGGTAATAGCTCTGAACACCGGGTGACTGGGCAAAAAATACAGGCTGAGGTTTGTTTGTCTCCTAAGTGGCTACGTGTGTGTGTGTGTGTGTGTGTGTGTGTGTGTGTGTACACACATATGTTCACTCCCTGATTTTACCCACTGAAGAGAGTCACTCACCACCCCTCATTCCCCCCAAGACACTAGAGAGTCGCTTCAGTCACTCACCACATTTGGTACTTTTGTGTGTGTGTGTGGTACTGGGGATTGAACCCAGGGACAATACCTACCTCCGAGCTAAACTCCCTAGCCCTATTTTTTATCCTTTATTTTGAAACAGAGTCTCACTAAGCTGCAGAGGGCCTCAGTAAGTAGCTGAGTTTGGCTGTAAACCTACGATCCTCCTGTCTCAGCCTCCCAAGTACTGGGATTACAAGCATGCACCACCACACCCAGCTTACATTTGGTACTTGAATGTGTATTTCTTGCTGCCTTTTAATAAAAAGATTTTTAAAACATTTTTATTGGAGCATTGTAATTGTACATCACAGAGAGATTCAAAGGGATAAAAACACACAGGCACACAGCATGTAGTGTGTCCATGTTAGTGAGATTGGTAGTGATATCTTCATACATGGACATAGTAGTATTTGAACTGTTTCCTTCCTAAAGCCTTCTTTCCCCTTCCCCACCTCCTTCCCCCAATCCACTATTCTACTGTTTTCTTTTTTTTTTTTCCTGATTTACCTGAAGTCTTTTTTGTTTCTTATTTTTTCTCTAGTTTCCACATATGTGAGAAAACATCCAACCCTTGACTTTCTGAGACTGGCTGATCTCAGCATATTATTCTTTAGGTACATCCATTTTCCTGCAAATGACATAGTTGTGTTCTTCTTTATGGCTGAGTAAAATTCCACTATATATATATATATATATATATATATATATATATATATATATATATAGTGAAGGAATATATATATATTCCACTATATATATATATATATATATAGTGAAGGAATTATATATATATATATAGTGTGTGATATATATATATCACACTTTCTTTATCCATTCATTTGTTGATGGACACCTAGGTTGGTTCCATGATTTGGCTATTGTAAATTGTGCTGCTATAAACATGGGGATGCATGTATTACTATAGTATTCTGACTTGAATTCTTTTAGAAAGATACCAAGGAGTGGTATGGTTAGGTCAGATGGTAAGTTCCATTCCTTAGTCTTTGGAGGAACCTCCGTATACATCTCCATAGTGGTTGTACTAATTTATAATTCCACTGATAGCGTATAGGAATTTCTATTTCCCCATATTCTTGCCAGCATTTATTATTGTTTGTAGTGTGTGTGTGTGTGTGTGTGTGTGTATTACTAGGGATTGAACCCAGAGGCATTCTACTTCTGAGCTACACCCCCAGCCCTATTTTATATTTTATTTTGAAACAGGGCCTCACTAAGTAGCTGAGGCTGGCCACGAACCTGCAATTCTCCTGTCTCAGACTCCCAAATACTGGGATTACAAGCGTGCACCACCATGCCCAAGTTGTTTGTATTCTTGATGATTGCCATTCTAATTGGAGTTAGATGGAATCTCAGTGCAGTTTTGTTTTGCATTTCCCTGATTGCTAATGATGTTGAATATTTTTTAACATACTTACTGGCCATTTGTATATCTTCTTTGAGAAGTATCTTTTTATTTTTTGCAGCATTTCATTTTTGAAATGTTTTTCATGTAAATTGTTCCTGTGAAGTGAAGGAATTATCTTTAAACTGGATGAAGAAACTCATTTTCTTCAACCAAAAATGAGTCCATGCCTCTTGTTTATGGGCTCAGATTATAGAATAGACCCTCCCCTTCCAGAAGAACTGAATCATTTTGTTCCTTTTTCTTTTTTTTCCTTTAATGAACTATAATTTAGGAATGGGTACCTCTTAAGACCTAATTAAAACTTAGTTGTTCAGGTTGAGAAGTAGTAGGTGAAAGTCTTGGGGCTCCCCAGCTGCCTCTCTGATCTCCACTATACCATAGTCCTACTCTCTCCCATTCCCCAAATTTCATGTATACTCATGTTTTATGGCTTTTAATTATTTTGTTATAAAGTAATTCAAGCTTTTTGTAAAAGTGTCAAATGATAGGTTTGTATATATATTGTTCCTTAATATTTCAGCTGGCTGCAAAACCCACCTCTCACTTTAATCCCCACATTAGTTTCCTGTGGCTGTTCTAACAAATAACCACAAACTTGGTGGCATAAGGCAAAAGAAATGTATTCTGGAGGCCACACGTTGAGAATCAAGGCATCCACCAGCCCTGCTTCTTCGAATCCTGGGGAGGCTCCACTCCTCCCCTCTTCTGGGTTCTGGTGGTTGCATTCATTTCCTGGCTTGAGGCCACGTTGCTCCAATCACTGCCTCAGTCTTCACTTCCTTGTCACCTGTCATGTGTCCCTATGTGTCCACATCTCCAAACTCTCCCTGCCCCTCTCTTAAAGGACACATGTGGTTGCATTTAGGGTCCATCTGTGTAATCCAAGGATAAATGCCTCAAAATCCTCAGTCACATTTATGACCATTTAAATTAACAATCACTGTTTTGCCATATAAGGCAATATTCACAAGTTCTGAGTATTAGGAGGTGGACATAACTTTTGGGGAGACCGTTGTTCAATCCACTATGAGTATTAAAAAAAAGACATTGTTAAAGCAGTATAGACTTCATTCAGGACAGTTGCAATGAGTGTCAAAGCTAGGGGGAGGTCAGTGGATGGAAAATTGCTAAGAGGAGACATCAAAGGTGGGGGAATTCTTGCTCAACTCAGGGTTCTTGCTGAAGGAGGGTCAGTGTGGTCAGGTATCATCTGGGGATGAGGAATTTGGTCAGCTGTTGATGGTGATACCAGGGTGGAGGATTTTCCCTGAGCAGGATTCTTGCCAACACTGGGCTATGCAGGCTTGGCAGGGACCCTGGCCAAGGTTGAGGCCTAGTTAAGAAGAGGTCTCAGCTGGATGTGGTGGCACACACCTGTAATCCTGGCACTTGAGAGGCTGGGACAGGAGGATAGCCGATTTGCAGCCAGCCTCAGCAACTTAGCAAGACCCTCTGCAACTTAATGAGACCATGTTTCAAAAGTAAAAAATAAAATAGGGCTGGGGGTATAGCTTGGAGGTAGAATGCCCCCGGGTTCCATCCTCAGTATCACAAAAACAAAAAACAAAAACACCCCGGAAGAGTCTCAGAGCAGCCCAATTCAGGTTTGTTTTGGACTTTGTCCCAGTCCTCTAAGCAGTGTTTTTCAGACTCAGAAACACCATGAAAGTGAACCCAGTCTTCTGTTAACAAGTGTGTCCCGGTGGGGGACCCAGGTGCCATGTGCTGCCACTGCCTAACTGGAGAAGTAGATCCATGCAGGATTTTCTTTCTCTCCTGCAGCCAGTCTTTCTTGCCTCCATTCCCATCCTAGCTGTGTGGCCATCCTGCTTTCATTAGGAGGATCAGTTTAGTGGTCACTCTGCCACCCAGCCCCCAGTTATAAAGCTGCACCTGCCTCTGCCCGAGTGCTATTGTTTGGATTCAATAGACAAGAAAACAAAACACTCAGGAAGACTGGGGTTAGGAACCTCACTGCAACATCAGAGAGAATTTTAGATCAATCACTGTGTGGAAAGGAATTGATTACTGGTTTGGGGTCCAGGCTAGGAACACTGGGTGACTAATAAGAAGCCATATGGCTATTCTAAACACTCTTAGTTGGACCTAAGAACTGGTCCAACTTCAAGACTGGGTCTCTGTTGGGAAGGATGGGGAGGATCTCTTCCGTAACAGGGAAGTAGTGTCTGCTTTGAAACCCCAAAGTGATTGTGGCTAGGCTCACCTCTGAGCAGGCCTGTGTTATAACTAGGTCTCTGATGGGTGAGTAACTCCCATCGGATCTTCAGGGATGGGGGCAGGGCTTTCATAATATTTTCCAGTACTCTTCCAATAGGCTTATTTTTCTACCGCAGAAGAAAAATGTATTATATTTTCTGAAAAAATAATCCTTTTTACCATATGGCTTTATAGGAATTCAATATTATAATTTAATTGTATTGCATTCAGCTTGCTGCAACTTAATTTACTACATCCAGTAAGTTGTACGTATTGAACACCAGCCCCGTGCTGCATATGTCTAGGACACTTTTTCTTTATTTCATTTAACCTTTACAACCAGCTGCAAGTTCCAGGCATCAGCTCCATCTTTTTAGGTGAGGAAACTGAGACTCAGAGCATTTGACCAACCAGTTTCTCCTGTCCAGCAATGGTGGAGGCAGGGACGGAGTCCAGGGCTGCAGACTCCAATGCGGTGAGTGTGGTTACGTTCAGTCCTGTGGCCCTCGGTGAAGAAGGGTAGGACTCCTGGAGTCCACTGTGGTCTTCAGAACAGCTTCCTAAGCCTGTCTCCTGTCTATAAAATGAAAAGTCTGGAGTTGTAGGATTCCAGGTTTCAGGAACGCTGAAGAGGGGGATTAGCAAGCATTATTCATGTATTTTACTTCTGGGGATTAAGCCCAGGGGCATTCTGGCTTCAAGCTACACCCCCAACCCTTTTTTATTTTGAAGCAGAGTCTTGCTAAGTTGCTGAGGCTGGTCTCGAACCTACGATTCTCCTGTGTAGGCCTCCCAAGTCCTGGGATTATAGGTGTGCAGCATGGTGCCCAGTAGCAAGCATCTCCCCCCCCCCAAATTAAAATACTTAGTCTCATTTGGGACTACGATATCTGAATAAATAGCAGGATTCTGTGTAGGAAGGGCTTGGGGTCCCCTGGGGCACACAGTAAGTGAAAGTCTGCTGGAAGATCAAGGGCTGTAGAGGGAAGGGAAAGAAAATCACCCTGGGTACCCTGGGTAGCCAGCCCGCAGGAAAGGCATGGAAGTTGGTATGTACCACAGAGATGTGGGCATGATGGGATGGATGGCACCATCTGGAACCAGGCCCAGGAAGTTTGGCTCTCGCATCCTTCCCTTTCAGGGATGTGCCACCCTGGAAATTTAAAGTTGAAACCGTACTATTGTTTAAGTGATAATGAACAAACTTTTATTAAGTTGGAAAACTTACGAAGTCTATGAGTAAGAGTTTTGTTCCAACATCTAAGTATAAATGCTAGCATTTATTCTTTTATAGAGCATCTAGAATATTGATGGAAAATTAGTGTTCTACTTTATACTCTGCAGCTTGCAAAGCTTCTCCCCCAAACATCATGCCTCCTGCACTGCATGAGTTTATAGCTTCCTTCATTCTGTTTTGGTATGAATCCAGACCTGTCAGAAATGCTTCCTTTAATGGAATGAAGTTTCAAATTGGGCAGGGTGGCGCACTCCTGTAATCCCAGCATTTGGGAGACTGAGATAGGAGGACCACAGGTTCAAAGCCAGCCTCAGCAATTTAGCAAGGCCCTCAGCAACCTAGTGAGACCCTGTTTCCAAAAAAGAAAATCAGGCTGGGGGCATAGCTCAAAGGTAGAATACCTCTGGGTTCAATCCCCAGTACCACACACATACACAAAAAAGAATGAAATTTCAAACTAATTTCTTCCCCCTTACTAGTTAGGTAAGTTTAACCTGTGGCAATCATGAATGGGTTGGATTCTGAAAGTTTAAAAAGCAAACTAGCTGGGTGTGGTGGCGCATGCTTGTAATCCCAATACTTGGGAAGCTGAGACAGGAGGACTGCAGGTTTGTGGCCAGCCTCAGCTTCTTAGTGAGGCCCTCTGCAGCTTAGTGAGACTCTGCTTCAAAATAAAGAATAAAAAATAGGGGTAGGGGTATATCTCAAAGGTAGAATGCCCTTGGGTTTAGTCCCTAGTAGCGCGCACACGCACACATACACACACACACATGCACACACACAAGCAAACTAAATTATTTTGTTGCTGGCACAAACGGATAATTTAGGACATATTGAATTTGAGCTGGGTGCAGTGACACATGCCTGTAATCCCAGTGCTTGGAAGACTGAGACAGGAGGATCACAGGTTTGAGACCAAAGCACAGTATCTTAGAAAAACTTTTAAAACAAAAATAGAAAGGGCAGGGAGTGTAGATCAGTGGTAGACTGTCCCTAGGCTCAGTCCTTAGTAATGCATGCACGCACGCACACACACACACACACACATACATTGAATTTGAAACTTTAGACATTCATTCATTTATCCATTTATTCAGCATGCCTCCTGCTCTGTGACTCTTCTCCTCCTGAACCTGGTGAGTTTCTGACTCCTGATGTGTTCTCGCTCTGCAAAAGCTATGGGTGACTACTTCAGCCAGACCCAAACTATGCCCTGTTTGCTTTTGTTTCTCCCCTTTTTGCAGTACTGGGGATTGAACCCAGGTGTGGCCTGCCACACTGAGCTATATTCTCAGCCCTCTTTTTGTATTTTTAATTTTCAGATTTGTAGGAAGAGTACAAATAATGGCATATGATGCTGCTTTTCTACAATGATGGAAATCATTGATTCCTTGGAAACTGCTTTTTTGTCCAAATTGTCTTTTTAAAACACTTTCCCTCAAGTCTTCTCTTCCTAAGTTTAGCATAAGCAAGTAATAGTAGATCTGTTTCTTTGCATGTGTGTTCATAGCTATTTTTACAGTTGTTTTACTTATAATAATACTTATATATTACTTATATAATACTTATCCATTATAACTGTGCAGTTCTTATTATTTTAGAAAATGAATACAGCATGCAACCATCACCACAGTCCAGTTTTAGAATGTCACTCCAAAAAAGTCCACTCGTGCCCAGTCCCTGCTTCCACCCCTGGCTCCAGGCAACCCTGGGTCTCCTTGCTGTCTCTGTAAGTGTGCCCTTTCCAAACATTCCATATAAACAGAATCATGCAGCATGGTTTTTGTATGTGTTTAGCTGCTTTCGTTCAGCATAATGTTTTTCAGGTTCATTCATGAAATATATATTAGTATCAGGAGCTACTTAAAACTTTCTATTGTGGCATGTTTCAAAATTAGTAATTTCCCCCTAATGCACTTCACTCCCAGACTCAACAATTATGAACTCCTGGTCAATTTCTTTTTTTTTTTTTTCCGGTACTGGGGAATGAACTCAGGGGCATTCTACCTCCAAGCTATACCTCCAGCCCTATTTTTTATTCTTTATTTTGAAACCAAGTCTCACTAAGTTGCAGAGTGCCTCACTAGATAGCTGAGGCTGGCCTCGAACCCAGATCCTCTGGTCTCAGCCTCCCGAATGCTGGGATTACAAGTGTGCGCCACCACGTCCGGCTTCCTGGTCAATTTCGTTTCACCTCTCACCCCCTTCCTTCACTTCCTTAGATTATGTTCAAGTCCATCTCTTTTTTGCATTGATTGATTGATTGGTTGTGGTACTGGGGATTGAGCCCAGGGGCATTCTACCTTCGAGTTACACCCCCAGCTCTATTTTATTTTATTTTGAAACAGAGTGTTGCAACATTGTTGGTGACATACCCTATTAAAACCTATCCATCTTCACTCAAATAATATAAATGCCCAGGTAGATAGAAGACAGGACAGAGGGCCTAAGACCTCCCCAGGTCTGGGAGACACTCTTGTGGCCAGAGGCTGAGATAGAGGAGGGACAGGAGAGGGGGATACCTCTGGTACCCAGATAGTACTAGAGGATGTCAATGCTCGAGGGCAGGTGGGGCCAGACCTGACTGCTTCCTGCTTTTGTCAATAAAGTTTTATTGAAACAGAGTCATACTCATTACTTAGACATATTCTTTCTTTTTCATGCTACAATGATAGCCAAATTAGTTGTCATAGAAATGTATAACTAGGTTAAGAGTCTCACTACTTACTGAGCTGTCCTTGAACCTGCAATCTTCCTGTCTCAGCCTCCCAAGTACTGGGATTACAAGCATGTGCCACCTTGCCTGGCTCTTTTTTACTTTTATTTTTTATGTGATTCTGGGGATCGAACCCAAGGTTTCACACATGATACTGAGCCATGCCCCCAGCCTTGAAGTAGATCTTACATCAGTTTACTTGTAAATATTTTAGCATATGTACATGTATTTTTCTCCTGCTTTTTTTTTTTTATAGCTAAAGGACCTAAACAGTTTGAGAAAATGTGGGTATTTGGGTAAATGGGAAGCTAAGAGAGCTAAGTATTTATTTAAGATTAAAAATATTAAGATAAAGATACAAAATACTTTGTTCTGGGCACCACATATGACAGTCTGGGTTACAGTGGTGTATAAATCTTGTATGTACTAGGTATGCAGTATATAATTACATAATATAATTCAAAGATCAGTCTATATAGGTGATTTCTTTTATTCACTAATTTTTTTTATAGTATTAGGGATTGAACTCAGGGACATTCTACCTCTAAACTATACCCCTAGCCCTATTTAACTTTTTATTTTGAAACAGGGTCTCTCCAAGTTGCTGAGGGCCTTGCTAAATTGCTGAGGCTAGCCTTGAACCTTCGATCCTCCTTTCTAAGCCTCCCAAGTACTAGGATTACAGGAGTGCACCACCACATTCAGGTGTACAGATGATTTTCCTATATTTTTTAAACATGAGTCCCTTCTGCTTTTATGCTAAATGTTACTTTTTTTTTTTTTTTTTTGGTACTGGGGATGGAACCTGGGGGCATTTTACCTCCGAGCTATAGCCCCAGTCCTATTTTTTATCCTTTATTTTGAAACAGGGTCTCACTAAGTTGTGGAGGCCTCACTAAGCAGCTGAGGCTGGCCATGAACCTGGATCCTCCAGTTTCAACCTCCCAAATGCTGGGATTACAAGCGTGCACCATTATGTCTGGCTACATTTCGTTGTTTTTAAGAGTAGAGAGAGATGTGTTACAGAGACTGGTGTGAGGGCTGTTGAAATCTGTTGTACAGAGAGGTAAAAGCAGATAATTTCACATTTGCCAATCTGAAATTGTGACCAAGGTCACAAAAAAAGAGATACAAGCCATCTTCTTTGTGGAATGTGAACACAGTTGAAGCTTTCTGTGGTAGAAACTTGAGGTGGGCTTTCTCAAGCTCTTCCCACCACTCTCTCCCTTGCTTCCTTCTAGTCCAGGGACTACATATCTGAATGTTCAATTTTCCTAACCACCTTCTGCTGTAGTGGCCATGTGGATGTATGTAGGGTGGATGGTGGAAAAAACCTTTGGCTTTTTCTCCTTCTTCCAGCCTGACACCTTGAGGTAGTGTAGCTATTGTAAAATTGTGAAGTGGAGAAAAATAAGCCCCAAGCTACCTCAGAGCACTTGCACACCTAATGCCATTCTGGTCTAATCATGCACTTGAGGAATTTTAAGGATGGGAAGACCAAAAAATTGTCTAGTCCAGTGGTTCTCAACCAGGGATGAAGGTCATGGTGTTGGGGGAGAATGCTATTGGTATTTAGTAGCTAGAGGTCAACGTGCCAATAGCCTGTATTGTGTGGCACTGTCTGTGGCAGGATTGCTCCAGTTAAAAATGCTAGCAGTAGCCAGGCATGGTGGCACATACCTATGATCCCAGTACTTGGGAGACTGAGACAGGAGGATCGCAGGTTTGAGGGCAGCCTCCATAAGTTAGTGAGACCCTGTTTCAAAAAATAAAAAATAAAATTGGGATGGGGATGTAGCTTAGGGGTAGAATGCCCTTGGGTTCAGTTCCCAGTACCACAATAAAATAAAATGTTAAAATAAAATAAATGCCAGTGTTGCATGTAGAAAATCACAGATCTAGGCTACTTCCCCGATTTAGTTCTAGATAGGAAACATACGACCCAGGGCCCTTGAGACCCTGCCGCCCTGGTTTGGACAACCTAGAGGAAGCCCCACGTCCCCTCTTATTCCTCCCCTTAGGTTAGCCTGTCTCCCCTGCAGCTCTGTTTCATGCCCACCTGGATTCCTCAAGGCTTCAGCATCAAGGCCAAATTCTAAGCGGAACACAAATGCACCGAAAACTAGAGAGATGCCCACAGAAATGTGCGCAGGATAGCTTCTGAGGCATCAGTCTTATAACTTGTTCACGGTCTCTCCCAGACTCCATCACCTCCAAGCTTAATGAGGTCTGCACTTGGGATGGTGTTGCTGATTGTGATGGTGAATGAGTTTGTTAGTCACCTTTTCCACCTCTGGCGGCGTTTTAGTTTTGCTACAGTTGATGGTCTTGATGTTTCCAGAGGAAGGAAGCAGAGGCTCCTGTCACCTACACAGCTGCTGGCTCCTTGAGGCCAGTCCAGGGGCTGAGCTCTAGAGCTCCCAATCCACTTCTCCAGAGAGAGACAGGGGTCATTCACTTTCCTTTTCTTCTTCCTCTTCACTTGGAGGTGGTATTCCAAGGACAGAGGCCAGAGGCTGCCTGCCCTGTGGTATCCAAGGTAAAACTGCTACCCCAAAGTGCCTGGCATCAAAAAGTAGACATGGGATATACTACGGTTAGAAAAATACATCAGTCTGCGAAAGTTTTACCAGGTCGTCCTACTATTAACAGTATCATGGGAGATATTGTTAATAAATAATGAATAGTAACTGCAATTGAAAAAGTCCTGGTGTTCTCCCCAGCTCTGTCTTCAGGGAAGCAACCAGATTTCTGAAAGTTCTGGCTGACATCTTGTAATGGGGGAAGAATGCAACACCCACCTCCCAGGTTCCTAGTGGAGATCAAGGGACACATGGGACAGGAATGGCTACACCAAAGCTAATTGCTATTCTCATTAGAGCAACGGTGCTTTTAGTGTCTTTGGGCATTAATAATAGACCGCATAGTGTAGCAGGACTGTGGGTTACAGTTTTAAGTTTCTGTTGATTCTTGTTGTATTTTGATTTATCAGCTATGACTTAATTTATTTCAGGCTAGGTCGTGTGCTGCACAAGACTGCACAAATTGTGTGCATGTACATTCCCCTCTCTCTGTACATCCCTATGATGTCAATTATAATGTAACAATTAAAAAAGCAAAGGTAAACTAACCATTGGCCCCAAAGACACTAAAGTGTTTCCTTTCTCTAAATGAGTTTTATGTACTGTGTATAAAATATTCAACTGCAAATAGCAACAACAATAAAGACATAAAGATAATTGGGATGCAATTAGCAAAATCTGAAGAGACTTGTTCCCAGGTTAGTGATATTTTCTCCAGCACAGAGAAGCACAGTGTTTACTGTATCTGGCAGATGCTGCAGTGGGAATGTGCATCAGGACGGGGCTGACAGTTGAGGCCAGTTCTCAGGAGCAGCTTCTGCTGCATCATAATTGCAGAACGCATGAAAATTGAGATGCTTCTCACCATCCAGGTTGACTTCTTAGGTGGAATATAAATCCCAGAAAAACAAGACTCGTGCTTATCCAGTTGTTTTCCCTTATGGAAAACTTGTTTCTAAGTATTTCCAGCATTTTGCCCTTAAGGAGCACATGCCTGTGAGAATACACAAATTCTTTCAGCAAAAAGTCTCTAGTGCCTCCCTCCATTACTTGAGCGCCTGTCTATGAGGTTCTGAGATACATTTGCATGCAAAAGGGAAGTGCTTTCTTGGCAAATACAGCACACCACATCAGTCAGTCTGGGTTGCTTGGAATTCCTTAAGCTTACTTAAACATTCCTTAGAAACACATTCTTGTGCAAAGTGCCACAGAACTCCCAGCCAGGAGAATGCTTAGCTTATCCTAGCTCAGCTTTTCCTCCCTGTCATTAACCCTCTGGACATCTCTCTGGAGGGAAACAAAGCACCCCAAAAGGCCTGTCGACTGTATATCTTGCAGGATCTTTGCACTAAAGAGTACTCATCCCAGAAACTTGAGGAGGGGCTTCATGGATGACATTCATTTGGAGATGCTTAAAAATAATATTTCTAACAAAAAATAGTGCCTATTATACAGAATGATGGGTTTCATCATGTCCTATCTGTGCATGCATGTAACATTTTTACCATTTCTACCCCCCCATTAACCTCCCCCATGTCCCCTCTAGCAGCCTCCCTTCTCCTGTCTTGCCATCTTTTCCCCCCTAGATTCCGCATATGAGAAAAAGCATGTAATGCTTGTCTTTCGGTGTTGGGCTTATTTCACCTAAATGGCGTTTTGTACCTTGCAATGATGATGTTCAGTGCTGTAACCACCCCCCCACCCCATTTCTTTCTCATTTTGGTGCTGAGTCTTTAATATGAGGACTTTATCTTTAAAAAAAAAAAAAAAAAAAAAAAAAAAAAAAAA
>PVLC010040163.1:0-13971 GCA_004027655.1 Graphiurus murinus
TTCTTCTTCTTCTTCTTCCTCTTCCTCTTCCCCTTCCTCCTCCTTCTCTTCCTCCTCCTTCTTTTTGGACTGAGGGGTGAACCCAGGGCCATTCTACCTCCAAACTATACCCCCAAAACTGATTTTTATTTTTCATCTGGAAACAGGGTCTTGCTAAGTTGCTGAGGCTGTTTTCAAACCTGCAATCTTCTTGTCTCTGCCTCCCAAGAACTGGGGTGCCAGGTGTGCAGCACCACGCCTGGCTTGGCGCTCCTTTTTCAACCACCAACCTCCAAGCTCTCTCGTCTTTAACCCAAAGTCCTCCCGTCCGCCTTATACTCACTCCAGTCCTGGCGGATGGGCTCGGCGGCCCCGACGTGTTCTACCACACAGGTGTAAATATCCCCGTAAGAAGGGGTTAAGGCTAGATAGGAGCGGGTCTGGTACGTCCAGTCCCCGTTGGGCTGGGCGACCTTCGGGGCGCTGCCGGAAGGGGTGACCAGCTGCCCGTTCTTCATCCAGTTGATGGTCACGTCGGCCGGGTAGAAGCCCCACACGTAGCAGGCCAGCATCACGGGCTCCCTGGTGTTAAACGGCGTGGTTCTGGCCACTTGCACAGATGGTGGCCCTGCAGAGGAGGAAAAGTGTCAGCAGAAAGGGAGGTGGAGCCGGGTGTGGTGGCGCACGCTTGTAATTCCAGGACTTGGGAGCCTGAGACCGGAGGATCAAGAGTTCGAAGCCAGCCTCAGCAACTTGGCGAGGCTCTCAGCAACCTAGTGAGACCCAGTTTCCAAATAAGAAATAAAATTGGGCTTGGGGTGTAGCTTGGAGGTAGAATGCCTCTGGGTTCTATTTCTAGTGAGAAAGGAAGGAAGGAAGGAAGGAAGGAAGGAAGGAAGGAAGGAAAGAAAGGAGGGAGGGAGGGAGGGAGGGAGGGAGGCATTTCAGCCTTTTCTCTAATCTCTGCTCTCTTTCCAAATTTTTTTTTTTGGGGGGGTGGTATTGGGGGTTGAACCCAGGGGCATTCTACCTCCGAGATACACCCTCAGCCCTATTTTATTATTATTATTATTTTTTGTTTAGAAGCAGGGTCTCACTAAATTGCTGAGGCCGGCCTCAAACCTGTGATCCTCCTGTCTCAGCCTCCCAAGTACTGGGATTATGGGTGTGGAGCACCACGCCCCTCTGGCTTCCTTTCCCATTTTCAACTCCTCACAGATTTTGCCAGCCCACCGCCCCCACCGCCCCCGCCCAGCCTCCACTGGAAAGTGAGCCCTTAGAAGTTACTCCTGCTTCACTGTGTTTTCTCTCTCCTTCCTGCCTTCATCCTCTTTCCTTTCTCCTCCAAAATTATGGTTTTTTGTTTTGTTTTGTTTTTTGCAGTACTGGGAATTGAACCCAGAGGCATTCTACCTCCGAGCTACACCCCTAGCCCTATTTTTTATTCTTTTATTTTGAAACAAGGTCTCACTAAGTTGCGGAGGGCCTCACTAAGTAGCTGAGTCTGGCTGAAAACCTGCCATCCTCCCGTCCTAGCCTCCCAAGTACTGGGATTCCAAGCGTGTGCCACCATGCCCGGCTTATTACTTTTATTTTGAAACAGGGTCTTGCTAAGTTGCTGAGGCTGGCTACAAGCCCGCAATGCTCCATTCTCAGTCCCCCAAGGACTGGGATCACCGGCGTGCGCCCCCACTCCCGGCTCCCCTTCTTCTGGACTCTATCCCGCCCACCCCACGCTTGTCCCTCGTCTCTGTATTCCAGCCCCCACGTTCCCACACATTCCCTCCTGCGCACACGGAGCTCTCTCCTCGCCACCCTCCTGGCCGCGCCCCTGCCCTCACGTGTCCTGCGGGTCAGCGCTTTCCAGAAGGGCTGGGTGTGCGTGGCGCAGTCCTGGAGACCGCGGCCCAAGCGCTCCAGCAGGCTTTTGTCCGAGTTGAGATAATTCGACAAGGAATCGGCCAAAGGTTTCAGTGTCCCGAATTCGGTAACGGCCATACGTCCTTCCTGTGGGTCCCAGCAGGTCAGCAGGTCCTTGTTGAAGGAGACGCAGTATTTGAAGTCCTTTGGGGACCCGTCGTCATCCAAGAGACAGGTGCTCTCCACGTGGGCCACAAAGTCACCTAGGGGAGCGGAGAAGGGAGGGCAGGTCAGGCTCGGCCGCAGGTAGGATAGACTGAAGAATATGGTCGCGTCTCGGTTCCTAAAAACCCTTGTACTTAATAACCAGGCGCGGTGGCACACATTGTCATACCAGTTCTTAGGAGGCTGAGACAGGAGGATCGCAGGTTCGAGGCCAGCCTTAGCACCTTGTGAGGCCCTTCGCAACTTAGTGAGACCCTGTCTCAAAATAAAGAATAAAAAATAGGGCTGGGGGTGTAGCTCAGAGGTAGAATGCCCTTGGCTTCCATCCAAAAGGCTTGTACTTTAATGAGTGATAGGAGGGGGGGATAGATGCATCTTTTGTGTTAAGACTTGGTCCTTTTATTTTTATAGTAATGGAGATTGAATCCAAGAGTGTTCTACTTCTGAGCTACACCCCGAGCCCCATTTTATTTATTTGCCCTTTTTTTTTTTTTTTTTTTTTTTTGGTGGTACTGGGGATTGAACTCAGGATCATTTTACCTCTGAGCCACACCCCCAGCCCCATTTTTTTTTAATTTTTATTTTGAAATAGGGTCTCACTAGGTTGATGAGAGTCTCACTACATGCTGAGGCTGTCCTCGAACCTGCGATCCTCCTGTCTCAGCCTCCCAAGTACTGGGATTACAGGCGTGCATCATCACACTCAGCTCTATTTGCTATTTTGAAACAGGGTCTTGCTAAGTTGCTGAGGCTCTTGCTAAGTTGCTGAGGCTGTCCTTGAACTTGTGATCCTCCTGTCTCAGCCTCCCACATACTGGGATTTCAGGTGTACCCAGCTAAGATTTTGTCTTTGATCGTGTTCCTGACACAGAGCACCTAGTCCCTTACAATTTCCTGAATGATAGCAACGTTTTTTTTATCTAATGGGGTGACTTTGGCGGGGGGGGGGGGGGCTGGAGATTAAACACCGGGGCATTCTACCTCTGAGCTATACCCCCAGCCCTGTTTTAGTTTTCATTTAGCTGAAGGTCTTGCCAAGTTGCTAAGGCTGACCTCGAACCTGCGACCCTCCTATCTCAGCCTCCCGAGAACTGGGATCACAGGTGTGAGCCGCCGCACCTGGTTAATGAGGTGACTCCTGTTGGGCAGCAGCTGAAGGGGGCTGGTGACTGGAAAGATCCAACCACGGTTAGAAGCTCGGGACTTTGGTCCCCATCCCCTGTCCTCCAAGAAAGGAGGAGAAGCTGGAGATTGAGCTAATAACCAAGCGTGTCTGTGTGATGAAGCCTCCATAAAATTCCATACGCTATGGCAAACGCGTCCCTGTGCCAGGAGGGTGGTGCACCCCCACCCCACAGGGACAAAAGTACTGTGCTTGGGACCCGTTAGAATCTCGCCCTACGTATCTCTTTGTATGGCTGTTTATTTGTATTCTTTAAAATATCCTTTATGTGCATGTCTATAATCCTAATACTTGGGAGGCTGAGACAGGAGGACTGCAGGTTGGAGGCCAGCCTCAGCAACTTAGTGAGATCCTGTCTCAAAATAAAAGAAAATAAAACAGGGCTGGGGGTGTAGCTCAGAGAGAGAATGCCTCCAGGTTCAATCCCCAGTACCAAAAATAATTTTTAATAAAAAATAAAATGTCCTAAGCCAGGCGCGTTGGTTCACACTTGTAATCCCAGTACTTGGGAGGCTGAGACAGGAGGATCATAGGTTCTTGGCCAGTCTTAGCTACTTAGTGAGACCCTCTGCAACTTAGTGAGATCCTGTTTCAAAATAAAGAATTAAAAAAATAGGAGCCAAGCATGGTGGCACACGCTTGTAATCCCAGCATTTGGGAGGCTGAGACGGGAGAATCTGAGTTCTTGGTCAGCCTCAGCTACCTAGTGAGGCACTCCGCAACTTAGTGAGACTCTGTTTCAAAATAAAGAATAAAAAATGGGGCTGGGAGTGTAGCTCAGAGGTAGAATGCCCCTGAGTTCAATCCCCAGTACCAAAAAAAAAAAAAAAAAAAATAGGGTTGGGGATGTAGCTCGGAGGTAGAATGCCCCTGAGTTCACTTTTCAGTACTACAAATAAATAAATAAATAAAATGTCCTTTGCAATAAACCAGAATAGTAAGTTGACTATTTTCCTGGGTCTGGGAGCCTCTTTTTCTTGCATCACGGAGCCTGAGGATGGGGGGAGGGGTCACTGGAACCTCTGGTTTGTAGCCATGTTGGACAGAAGTTGCAGGTGACCTGGAGTCCTACTACTTGTGACTGGCGTCTGAAGGGGGGGGGGGCATCTTGTGGGACTGAGCCCGCAGCCTGTAGGGTCCCCGTTAACTCCAGCTGCTGTCATAGATTAATTGAATTGTGAGATATCCAGCTGGTATAGGAAAACTGGTTGGGGCTGGGGGAACCCACCCATCTGGTCACAGAAGTGTTGAGTATGAGCACATAGAAGAAAAAAAAGTTGTTTTTTCCTATATTCAGCTGAAAACTTAGGCCTCGGTTACCGCAGTTAGTCTGGGAGGGGTGCCCACCTCGGGCAGCATCGACTGGGCAAGCTCACACAGCGGGATCGCTGGGAGCCCAAACCGAGGGGAGCAGGTGGTAGGAGCAGACTTTTTAGATGCAATTTCCTCTTTTTGGGGGGGGAAGTACTGGGGATTGAACCCAGGGGCATTCTACCTCTGAGCTACACCGTCAGCCCTATTTTATTTTTTTTATTTTGAAACAGGGTCTCACTAAGTAGCAAAGAGCCTCACAAGGTTGCTGAGGCTGACTGCAAACTTTCGATCCTCCTGTCTCAGCCTCCCAAGTACTGGAATTACAAGAGTGCACCACCACGCCCGGCTTATTTTCATTTTGAAACAGTGTCTTGCTAGGTTGATGAGAGTCTCGCTACTTGCTGAGGCTGTCCTTTAACCTGCGATCCTCCTGTTTCAGCCTCCCAAGTACTGGGATGACAAGTGTGCACCACCACGCCTGGTTCTACTCCAAACATATCTACGAAGCACTTGTTCTGTGCCTGACTCAGTGCTAGGAGCTGGAGATGCAGCCGTACACCAGGCCGACATCTGTCCTCACCTCCATTCCAGTGGGGGATACGGGTCACACACATGACTGCAACATGTGACTACTATTACAATTGCTGCAAAGTTCCAGCTACTCAGGAGGCTGAGGCAGGAGGATTGCAACTTTGAGTCTAGCCTGAGCAACTTGGTGAGACCCTGTCTCAAAGTTTAAAATTTAAAAAAAAAAAAAAAAGAAAGTTTTTTTTTAAAAGGCTGTGGGTGTAGCTCAATGGTAGAGCACTTGCCTAGCATGCATGAGGTTCAATTCCCAGTACTGGAAGGAAAGGAAAGGAAAGGAAAGGAAAGGAAAGGAAAGGAAAGGAGGAAAAGAGAAGAGAAAAAAAGAAAGGGAGGAAGGAAGGAAGGAGGGAGGGAGGGAGGGAAGGAGGGAAGGAAGGAAGGAAGGAAAAGAAAGAAGAGAGAGGGAGGGAGGAAAAGTTACTGCAAAGAGACAGTACAAAGTGCTATAGGATAACAGTAGGGAGACCAATTAGTCTGGTTACAAAAACAAAACCAAACACCCTTACCCCAAAACAGGGGGGGGGGGAGGGCCCCAGGAAGGTCCTTACCTGCTCCTGTGCCCAGGCTGAGGCCCAGCAGCAGCAGCTGGAGGGTGTTCATGGTCTGGAAGTCGCAGGGCAGTCGGGCCCTGGAGCAGCTCTTGCTGGGTCCTCTCCTGCTCAGAAGCCCCAGCCTGGGCAGAGTGTCTGCACACGCAGACTGGAATGTGGCGCTGTGCGTGTCCCGTGGTCCTTGCTAGATGAGTGACTTGGGGCTACTCAGCCCCCTAGACACTAAACCTGTTCCTACAACTCATCCAAGTTCCCTATCCCGAACTGAAAGCTGTCCTATTAGTTAAATAGGCGGGGCAGGTGTAGAGACGAATCGCTGGGTGCCGGGGCCCAGCATCATCAGTTGCTAGGTAAACCTCATCCTGCTCTAGGCTTAGAGGACATGGACTTCTGGACTCTTCATTCTTCTCGTGTAAAACAAGTGTGCAGGTGATTTCCCTAGGTCAGTGGAGGGAATAACATCAACAATCCAAGCAAGTATACAACCTGGACTGCCCACTCGTTTAACTTTCTCCTCTCAGTGCCCTCCTGAAAGACTAGGACCAGACAACCTCTCTTGTACCTTGAAGGCAGGTTACAGCTGTTTGTGGTGGCGCACCCCTGTAATCCCAGTACTTGGGAGGCTGAGACAGGAGAGTCACAAGTTCGAGGCCAGCCTCAACAACTTAGCCACACCCTCAGCAGCCTAGCAAGACCCTGTTTCAAAACTAAAAGTAATTGGGCTGGGGGTGTGGCTCAGGAGTAGACTGCCCCTGGGTTCAATTCCTAGTACCACCATCACCACCAAAAGAAAAAAGGTCACACAGGAAGACAGGTCTCCCTGGGAGACCGGAGGACAGCAGGTGGCAGAGTCTGGGCTGCTGAGGAGGAAGGAGGAGCAGAGAGGGAGGGGAGCGCTGTCTGGGCGCAAAGCAAGAGTGCAGAAGGGGCTGTTCCACCTCAGAGCCCAGGGCCCGGCCCGGAAAACCCCTCCATGGCCTCGGTGGCATCTTCCATTCTGGCCGGTCAAGCTTCACTTCCTGGGCCATGACAGCTGTTTTCCGGAAGCCAGGCCACCCTGTCCCCCACACCCTGCCTCCACAGGGTCAACTGACCACAGGGCAGCGGCACGACCCGGGAGGGAGAGCCGCCATGGGCCCGAAGCTCACCTGTGTCGCCGCCGACACAGGTGAGCCTCTGAGTTCAATTCCCAGTACCGAAAAAAAAAAAAAAAAAAAAAAAAAAAAAAAAAAAAAAAAAAAAAAAAAAAAAAAAAACACTCTCTTCCACTTTCTGGTTGTTGGTTTGTTTTTGGTTGCTTTTGCATTTGATACTGGGGATTGATCCCAGGACCATCCTATCTCTGAACTATATCCCAAGCCCTTCCAAGTTTTTGCTGTTGTTGTTTTGCGGGTGTTTTGTTTTGTTTTGTTTTGTTTTTTTCTGCAGTATTGGGGGTGGAACCCAGGGGCATTCTACCTCCAAGCTATACCTCCAGCCTTATTTTTTATGTTTTATTTTGAAACAGTGTCTCACTAAGTTGCAGAGGGCCTCACTAAGTAGCTGAGGCTGGCCAGGAACCTGCTATCCTCCTGTCTCAGCCTCCCAAGTTGTTTTGCTTTTTAATTTCTATTTTGTGTCAGGGTCTTGCTAAGTTGCCCAGGCTGGCCTTGAACTTGCGATTCTCTTGAGTAACTGGGATTGCAGGTGTGTGTGCCAAGGTGCCCAGCTCACTTTCTCTTTTGACAGTTTTGAAACTATGCAAATCCAGCACGCCCGGAGGGCACTCTCTCACACACACACACACACACACACACACACACACACACACACACACGTATGTAAGTCCGCCCAGTAGGTGGTGAGTCTCACAGCGGGAAGCAGATCTGGACATCCTTTCCCGCCCAGCCTGGCAAAGGTCAGCCCGTGGTGCGACAGGTGCCGCCGGGGGCGTGGCCCTCGCCGGAAGCCGGGGGCGGAGCTAACTTCCCTCCGTTTTTAGGTCTCGGCTCCAGGCTCCAGCAGTCAAAGGAGATGTGAAACCTCCCGAGAGCGGCGGCAGCAGGAAACAGCAGGAGAAGATCGCACTTCTCCATTCCTGTGAACGCTTGCTCGGGGAGCTTCTTAGAATAAAACAGGACAAAAAACCCAGAGACCTGTGCTCAGCCCAGCAGTTGCTAAGCTCCTCGCCTCCCAACCACTATTTTTACGGATGTAGCTCTGTCTTCCCATCTCCGGGCAACTCAAAAGTGCATTTCAAGCCGGGTATGGTGGCGCACGCTTGAAATCTCAGTACTTGGGAGGCTGAGACAGGAGGATCACAGGTTCGAGGCCAGCCTCAACTACCTAGTGAGGCCCTCTGCAACTTAGTGAGACCCTGTTTCAAAATAAAGAATAAAGACAAGCAAGCAATAAGGCTGCTAGACTTAAAAGGGGGGAAAAGAAGGCTGAAACAGGAGGATTGCAACATCAAGGCCAGCCTGAGCAACTTAGTGAGACTCTCAGCAACTCAGCAAGACCTTGTTTCAAAATAAAAAAAATTAGAACCCAGTGTGGTGGCGCACGCTTGTAATCCCAGTACTTAGGAGGTTGAGACAGAAGGATCACGGGTTCGAAGACAGCCTCAGCAAGCAATGGGACTCATCAACCCAGCGAAACCTTGTTTCTTTTTTTTTTTTTTTTTTTTTTTTTTTTTGCGGTACTGGGGATTGAACTCAGGGGCATTCTACCTTCAAGCTACACCCCCAGCCTATTTTTTTTTTATTTTTTATTTTAAAACAGGCTCTCACTAAGTTGCGAAGTGCCTCACTAGGTACCTGAGGCTGGCCTCGAACTCAGATCCTCCGGTCTCAGCCTCCCAAATGCTGGGATTACAAGCGTGAGCCACCACACCCGGCTGAGACCTTGTTTCAAACTAAAAATAAAATAGGGCTAGGGGTTTAGCTCAGAGGTAGAATGCCCCTGGGTTTCATCCCCAGCACCACACAAAGTAGGGGAGAGAGAAATCATCTTGGGCGAGGTGGACAGGGAATCCTCTCGCTGGAGGGGATCTGGGTCTGAGCCTTGGACACCAGGCTGGATCGCTGTGTGAGAACCATACAGTGGTCCTGGCGGGTCGCTGTGGCCCTGGTGAAATGAACAAAAGCAAGCCAGAGCATTGTCACTGGAGTCGCTGTTAAAGGAAGTCACACGTGTGGACTCTGCTTTTCCTGAGAGTACGGCCAGGACAATACGAACCTCTGCTAGGCACTTCCTGAAATCGCTCCCTGAAAGTTCTCAGGGTCTTCTGGACAGATGTTTTTAACGTAAGCTTCCTTCATTTTTATAAAATAATACCAGGAACTGAATCTAAGGCGTTCTACCTCCAAGAAACACCCCCAGTCCCCCCAGCCCCTTATTTTGGGAACAGGGTCTCACTAAGTTGCTGAGGCTGACCTGGAACCTGCAATCCTCCTGTCTCAGCCTCCCAAGTACTGGGATCACAGGTGTGCATCGCGTCACCATGCTGGGCTTCCATTTTACGAACAGAAAAAATCGCTCAAGCAGTCAATCATTTGCAACAAAAATCCCACAGGGGCTTTTTTGACTGCCAAAATTAAATAATTCTATTCAGGTAAGGAATTATATGCAAATCGAGCTGAAGAACAGCAAACTAGAAGCAGGCATTCGCAATATCTGTACTGGCCTGAGATTGCTACATAGAATACGCACATCCCCCCAGATGCACAAGAAAAAGATAGTGCGGTTTTCAAATAGAATCAGCAGTTCAGAGAGAGAACTCTAGAAAAAGATGCCCAGCCTCACCAGTAATGGGAGAGGCAAATTAAAACCACAAGGCACCATACTGCACCACCATATTGCTAACATTTATTTATTTATTTATTTATTTATTTATTTATTTATTTATTTTGCAGTACTGGGGATTGAAGCTAGGGGCATTCTACCTCTGAGCTCCACCTCCAGCCCTATTTTTTATTCTTTATTTTGAAACAGGGTCTCACTAAGTTGTGGACGGCATCACTAAGCAACTGAGGCTGGCTGCAAACCCACATCCTCCGGTCTCAGCCTCCCAAGTACTGGGATTACAAGTGTGCACCACCACGCCCGACTCTATTGCTAACATTTGAAAGCCACATATTTCAAGTGTAGCTGGGCACAGTGGCGCCCACCTGTAACCCCAGTACTTGTGAGACTGAGTTAGGAGGAGTGTAGGTTCGAGGCCAGCCTCAGCAACTTAGTGAGACCTTGTTTCCAAATCAAAAATAAAATAGGGCTGGGGATGTAGCTCAGAGGTAGACACCCCTGAGTTCAATTCCCAGCACCAGAAAGGAAAAAGAAATAGGGTCTTGCTAAGTTTCTGAGGGTCTTGTTAAGTTCCTGAAGCTGACCTCTAACCTGTGGTCCTCCTGTCTTAGTCTTCCAACTACCAGGATTACAGGTGTGCAGTTCTATCTTTAAAATGACCCTGGCAGAAAAATCCCACGGAATCTGACCCATCCCTGAAGCAGCAGATGCAGGGACTGGCCAAAGTCCCTAGGTGAGAGACAGGAGATGAGACGGTGCCCAGGGACTTTTTAGTTACTTATTTATTAAACAGATTTATTTCTGTGAAACAAGGAAACCTGAAGAATCCCAGTCCTTGGGAGGCCAAGACAGGAGGGTCACAGGTTTGTGGCCAGCCTCAGCAACTTTGTAAGGTCCTCTGCAACTTAGTGAGACCCTGTTTCAAAATAAAACATAAAAATAGGGCTGGGGGTAGCTCAGAGATAGAATGCCCCTGAGTCCCATCCCCAGTACTACACACAAACAAAAACAAAACCAAAAAACAAACAAAAAAAAAAAAAAGAAAAGAAAAGAAAAGAAAGATGAAGGCAGTGTGGTGGCACATGCTGGGAATCCCAATACCTGGGAGGCTGAGACAGGAGGATCTTAGGTTTGAGGCCAGCCTCAGCAACTCAGCAACTTAATAAGACCTTCAGTAACTTAAAGAGATCCAGTTTCAAAGTAAAAAACAAAATAGGGCTGGGGGTGTAGTTCAGAGGTGGAACACCCCTGCGTCCAATCCCCAGTACCACAATAAAATTAAATAAATAATGCTGGGCCTGGTGGTACACGCTTGTAATTCCAGTACTTGGGAGGCTGAGACAAGAGGGTCGCAGGTTCGCGGCCAGCCTCAGTTACCTAGTGAGGCCCTCTGCAACTTAGTGAGACCCTGTTTCAAAATAAAAAATAAAAAATAGGGCTGGGGGTATAGCTCAGAGATAGAATGCCCTTGGGTTCAATCCTCAGTACTGCAAAAAAAATTTTTAAAGATAAATAAAAAATTTAAGAGGGCTGAGGGTATAGCTTGAAGGCAGAATGCCTTGGGTTCCATTCCCAGTACCATAGAAACAGAAAAGAAAGAAGATAATAGCTTTGCCCTCGTTTCTCCCGTGTTCTGCACACGCTGGCAGGAGTGACAGCCATCGCGTCTTGCAGAGACCTGGAGAAGGCAGCTCGGCTGAGGGGCGGGGGTTCCCCGTTTCCTCCCCTGACGCGGCAAGCCGCGCTCAGGTTAAGGCCTGCCACACTTGAAGTGACAACCCGCTCAGTGAGCACTGAACCAAGTATCGTGAGTTCAGAAAGCGGCCGCGCTGGGCTGAGGGGCGGCTCTCCAGAGGAGTGCTTACCCAGCATGCACGAGGCCTCGGGGCGACTCCTGGCACCCAAAAAACAATTTAAAAAAGAAAGAAAAATAAAGACGCTACACTGATACTAAGAATTGAGGTTTATTGCCGGCGAGTGGGAATGCGTGTGGTTTTGGCAGGTCACCCTGGACTCCTCTGGATCCCCGCCCAGGGACCGCAGAGCCGCCGGCGGAGACACCCACACACCGCCTGGGGGTCCCGGGAACTGGGAAGGGGAGCCCTGGGCAGGGTGTGGGGGCCTGACCTCCCCTGCTCGGATGGCCGAGGCCGCTGGACCACGCTCCGGTCGGGAAGACTCAGTCTGAGGGCAGAGGGATGGAGGAAAGCCATCAGGGACCCCTGCTCCCCGAAGCCCCCCGCCCACAGCACACCCTGCGAGGCCCCCTCTCTCCTTGCTCCCAAACCACCTCCAGGCGCCTTTGCTACAGGTCCCCATGTCACCCCTCTGCCACCCAGAGCCGTCCCTGTGACCCGTTACTGCGTGTGCCACCAGGTCCCCGGGCCGCCGCGCTCAAGGGCCGGGGGATCGCTGTATGCCCCCCACGCCAGGGGCGACATACCACGTGAGCAGGGCCCCCGGAAGCAGATGATGAGGACGGCGCCCACGACGAGGCCCAGCACGCCCAGGCCGAAGGCCACGCCGCACAGCACGTTCTCCAGGAGGTCGGAGGGCAAGGCGTTCTGGGGCACTGGAGAACAGAAGCGGCAGGTCGGCCGAGGCCCGGCTGGGGAGCCCTCCCCCCGGGAATGACTTGGCTACTGGGGGTGACAAGAGAGAAACCGAGGCACGGAGGACCGAGGCTGGCGAGAGGGCCCACGTAGAGAAAGAACCTCCTGCAGCGGGTCTGGCCCTTTTTGCCACCTAGCTCGGGGCCCAGTCTTAGCAGGCAAAGGGGCCGCACCCCAGTAGGCGATGGCCGTGTAGCCGTCGATTTCATGAGTCACGATGCAGGCGTAAAGGTCAGACGGGTCCGGGGTGACGTTTAAATAAGTGAAGGCCTGGAAGGTGAGGCCGTCCAGGGCCGAGACATAAGTGGGTCCGACTCCTTCCAGAGGTTCCGATTGGTGCTGCCAGCTCACCGTCAGCATGGGCGGGAAGAGATTGCTGATGAAGCAGACCAGCGTGTTGGGCTTGCCGAACTCCAGGGGCTTCAGCGTGAACACCTCGGGGACAGGGAAACCTGGGGCGGGTAGGAGTTGGGGTGTCAGGGAAAGAAGGGACAAGTTTATGTCCTGTTTGTTTTTTTTGTTGTTCGTTTGTTTTTGTGATACTCATGATTGAGTCCAGGGGCATTCTGCCTCCAAGCTACACCCCAGCTCTATTTTATTTTATTTTCAAACGAGGTCTTGCTAGGTTGCTGAAAGTCCTGCCATGTTGCTGAGGCTGTCCTTGAACCTGTGATTCTCCTGTCTCAGCCTCCCAAGTACTGAGATTATGGACAAACACAACCACACCTCACTGGCAAGGTTCTTTTAGGAGAGGGCAAGGCATATGGAGGGGAGGGCAAGGAGTAATGGGTGGGGCTTTGGGACACAGGGATGAGGGGGGAGCTGGGGCCCCAGGGGGGTCTTCCAGGCAAGAAGGGCAGCTACACAGAGAAGCACAGCCGGACCCAGGCCGCCCTGGACCCTCCGCCCTCACTTCCAGGAGCGCGTCCTGTCTAGAGCTCACATTAACAGCACTCAAGCAGTCTTCTCATTAAAACATCAGCACAGAGCCGGGCGTGGTGGTGCACACTTGTAATCACAGCACTTGGGAGGCTGAGACCAGAGGATCCGGGTTCGAGGCCAGCCTCAGCTACCTAGTGAGGCACTCCGCAACTTAGTGAGACTCGGTTTCAAAATAAAGAACAAAAAATAGGGCTGGGGGTATAGCTCGGAGGTAGAATGCCCCTGAGTTCAATCCCCAGTTCCACCAAAAAAAAAAAAAAAAAAACCAAAAAAAACCACCAGCACAGGCTGGGCGTGGTGGTGCACGCCTAGTGAGGCTGTCAGCAACCTAGTGAGACCCTGTTTCCAAATAAGAAATAAAATCAGTCGAGGGATGTAGCTTGAAGGTATAATGCCTCTGGGTTCCATTCTCAGTACCACAAAAAAAAACCTAAAATAAAATAAATGGCTTAAAGGAAGCAATCAAGAATATAGAGAGAGAACCTATAGAATGGGAGAGAAATCTTTGTCAGCTCCTCTTCCAAATAGAGAATTAATAACCAGAATATATTGACAACTCAAAAAACTTACCACCCAAACAACAAATAACCCAATCAATAAATGGCCGGGCGTGGTGGTGCACGCCTGTCACCTCAGTCCTTGGGGGGCTTCGACAGGAGGATCACGGTGCCAAAACCCAGCAAGTAGCGAGACTCATCAACCTAGCGAGATCCTGTTTCAAAATAAAAAGAAAATAGAGCTTTTGTGCAGCAAAGGAAACTATCAAGAACCTCAACAGAGAACCCACAGAGTGGGAGAAAATCTTTGCCAGCTACTCATCTGACAGAGGACTCATATCTAGGATATACACAGAACTCAAGAAACTCACAGCTAAGAAAACAAATAACACAATCAAGAAATGGGAAAAGGATCTAAATAGACACTTCACAAAAGA
>PVLC010040164.1:0-13972 GCA_004027655.1 Graphiurus murinus
GTAATCCCAGCATTCGGGAGGCTGAGACCGGAGGATCCGGGTTCGCGGCCAGCCTCAGCTATCTAGTGAGGCACTCCGCAACTTGGTGAGACTCGGTTTCAAAATAAAGAATAAAAAATAGGGCTGGGGGTATAGCTCGGAGGTAGAATGCCCCTGGGTTCAATCCCCAGTACCGCAAAAAAAAAAAAAAAAAAAAAAAGAAATGGAAACATTTAAGACCAGAAACAAAACAAAGGTGTCCACTCTACTGTTCTTGTCCAATATATTACTTAAAATATAAGAGAAATTAGGCAATAGAAGGAAATAAAAGGCACATAAATAGGAATAGAGGAAGTCAAATTACTTTTGTATGCAGATTATGATTCTATATGTATAAAATCCTGAAGACTCCACTAAATGACAATAAGAACTGATAAATTCAGGAGAGTAGTGGGATTCAAAATTTGTGTACAAAAGTCAGTAATGTTTCTGTATACCAATAATGGATTTGCCGTGAAAGGAATCGAGAACTCAATCACACTGACAATATCTACAAAATATGATATAATAGAAATAATATCATATAATAGAAAACATGAAGGAGTTAAATAAAAGTGAAAGACCACTACAATAAAAATTATAAATGGAAGTAAAAAATAGCCTGAATTGCTACAGCAACTTTGAGCTAAAGAGCCAAGCTGGAGGCATCACAATACCTGTCCATTTTCATTTTTTTATTTGGAGATATGCATTTTATTTAAATTTATATTTAATTCTCCTGATAAGGCATTAAGAAAAAGATTTATTTACCAAAAAGCAATTTATCAGTGTTAAAAGCATTCTAAAGAGTGGAATTTCCTAATCCCAGGATTGCCTAACTATGACCCAAGCCCATATTGTGCACCACATACAAGAGACTCCCTCTGTGTCACCACTTTAAGGCTTGATAAGGAAGTGGTGAGGAAAATCAGCCTGAATACTCTGTATGCTCACTCCCATCCTGTGAGTAATGAAGTATTTTTTGTCTGACTCCTGAGCTTTTCTATCTTCTATCAGCAGTTTTGAAATGTGGAAGGCTAACCTGTTAGCTTATAAGCCAGGTCAAAAACTATTACCTTCAAAATTTGACAATAATATGAGGACAAGGACTTACATTTTCCAACATAATAGAAGGGAAGAAAATTATTAAAGAAAAATGCAATAAAGTAAGAAACAGAAAAATAAAAACAACAAAAATAAGTTGAAAAATAAGCCTAAATGGTTTCACCATAAACATGAACTGAGTAAGTTAGTATCTTAAAAGAGGAATTTTCATATTGGATTTCCAAAATTTTAAATATGTCTTGTTAATAAAATATGTACTAAAAATATATCACAAAGATTGAAGATAAAGGCTAGTAAAGTTATATCAGACATATCCTAAATAAGCTTCTGTGCTTATGTTAATAACTGAGGAAAAAGAGAATGAAAAAGAATTAATATGTTAAAGAAGGATATTATTTAATGTTAAAAGAAACACTACCAAGAATGCATAACAACCATGAACCTATATAAATATATCATCATAAAATCAAAAATATAATTCAAAAATTTACAATGTTACAAGAAGAAATCTACAGAGTGGAAAATTTCAACACACTCTTCCCACAAATGAATATTGACTATATGTAAAAAATGAATGAGGATGCAAAATATTTGAATTATGCAAGAGTAATAGATATTTGTTAAGCCAATAAACAGAATATATATTCTTAGCCAGGCATGGTGGTGCATGCCCATAATCCAAGTACTTGGGAGGCTGAAACAGGGGAATCATTTGTTTGAGGCCAGCCTCAAAACTTAGCAAGATCTTGTTTCAAAATGAAAAATAAAATGGCCTGGAAATGTAGTTCAGAGGTAGAATGCCCCTGGATTAAATCTCCAGTACTGCCACCACCACCACCAACAACAAAAAGAATTCACATTCTTCTTAAGCCTATCATAAACATTTATAACAATTGACCAGATCCTATGCTGCTAAGAAAGATTGGGGATGGGGGTGGGACTGGAATTTGAACACAGGGACATTTTGCCTGCAAGTTACACCCCAAGCCATTTTAAATATATATATTTTTTAAATTTTGAAATAGGCTCTCACCAAGTTGCTGAGGCTGGCCTTAAACCTGTGATCTTCCTGTCTCAGCCTCTCAAGTATTGGGATTTCATGAATGCACCACCCTGCCCATCTAAAAGACAACCCAAGATATTGATATCACATAAACTCTTTTTCTGTTCACAATGTAAAGGATTTAGAAATCTGTGATAAAAGATTTTCTAAAACCCTAAATGCTAAAAAATTTTTTAAAGTAGTCAAATTAATGAAGAATAAATAAACAATTATAATGAAAATAATTAAATAACTATAACTGTTTCAATGAAAGCACTGAATAGAAAACTTTTGGAATAATGCCAAACCAACTAGAATGCAGAGGAATTTTTAGAGCTCTAAAGGTACATGCTTTTTTAAAAAAATGTAAATTAATGAATGCAGAATTTTTTAAAATTACAACAAAAGTACAAATAAAGTAGAACCACCAATAATTGTGTAAGTTGCATATTAATTTTTATTTCCTATTTCATATAGGAATCATAGATGAAATATGCCTTTCAAATTCCAAAAGAACATATCTAGGTTCAAAGACAATATAAAAATTATCCTGGGCATATGATTTCTTGACCTGGAAACTAGACGGAACATAAAGCAGCAAACAGAGCTGAATTGGAAAGCAAAAACAGAGAGTGTAGGTTGAGAAATGGGCAGTAGTTTCGGGGATATCTACTTCCAAAGAGAAGACAAAATATTTCCAAGGAGTGCAAAGACTAGATTCATATTTAATATTTTACTTCAAATGATAGGGTGGAAAGCTTTGTATTGGATTAAGTAGTATCCTACAAGATGTTATGTCAATCTTGAACTTCAAAATATTATCTTACTTGCAAATAGGGTCTTTTCAAATGGAGTTAGTTAAAATGAGGCAATACTGGATTATAGTAGCCCTAAATCCAATCACTAGTGTGTTCTTTTAAACATTTCACACTAAAAGAAAACCTTAGAGAAAAAAACATGAAAATAAGGAGCAAGTTATTCCAAGGGCTGGAAAGAAGAAACATTTTCCAATTTATTTTACCAAGTTACTACAGAATTAACATTCACACTGGACAAGTACAATACAATAAAAAGATTTATGGTCTCTTATAGATTTACATGCCAAAATTCTACATGAAAATTAACTAATGGATACTACTTATGTGTGAAAATTACTAATAGAGTATATTTCAGGCATGCAAGAATGGTTTAGTATTAGAAATTACACTGGTGAAGTAGAAATATACAATAAAGTGAATTAAATATTCCTCTATAAGCAAAAATGTGACTTGTTTTAAACATTGAAACTTCCAACAGATTGTGGTAGTGCATGCCTGAGACAAGAGGATCACAGGTTCAAAGCCTTAGCAACATAGCAAGACTCTCAGCAATCTAGTGAGACCCTGTTTCAAAAAGTAAAAAATAAAAAGGGCTAGGGGTGGAGCTTGGAGGTAGAATGCTCCTGAGTTCACTCCCAAGTACCACAAAAACAAACAAATAAACAAAAACTTCCAGCAAACTCACAATCAAGACCTTCTTTAACCTAAGAAAGATAATCTAAAAATCCCCCAAGATAAGATATCATAATTAATGGTGATCCTGTGGAAGTATTCTGAGTAAATGTTGGAACAAAATTGCTACCATTGTCAGTATTACTTTTAAGTTTGTAGTTTTACTCTATGCAAAAAAATAAATGGAAGTAATAATTAATCATTATAACTGAAGAGGATTGATTTGGACTTTCAGGATGGAAAATTTAAAAACATTTAAACATCAAAATTAATAAGTCAGCAAAATTGCTCATATAATATTTACATGCTAAACAATTAGTTACTGATGTTCTTAAGAGAAAAAAATCTAAAGATATACAAAATTAGTTTTTACTAACAACATTGTATGTGTAAATTTAATATGTCAATTTTTTTTAATAGGTACATTTATCTTGGGTTACCATCAGCCCTACGAGGAGTCAGCTATATTCCAGCTTTTTTGGTCCTCGTTCTTTTGAGGAAGCGTCATTTGCCTGGTGAAAATGACTCTTCAAATACTGAACTTGTACTGACAAAGGTTACAGAGAAGGAAAATGAATGCAAAGATGTACACCAAAGTTCCAAAAATTTGAATGATGAAGAAATGAAAACTAAACTATAGCACCCTATTCTATCATGCTTTCCAGAGGTGGAAAACACACTGTAAAACTTAACTGTTTAAAAATCATTAGAGGTACTGCAGGTAACGTTTCTTATCTTTAAGAACCTCAAAAACAATACAACCTTTTTTTTTTTTTTTTTACTCATGATAAAATTATTCACTATATTTCTGAAGTATCAGAATGGCACTTGAGATTCCCCTAGGAGAGATATTTAGGACAACTCATAACCAGGATCTTAGAGACTGTATTATTTTTATGTTAAGATAGCAATTTCTCTTTTAAATCATGAAAATAAAGGGTATATTTCCCACATTTCCTTTTTAAATACTTCTAAAAAATTTTCTATTCTCAAAATCTATTTAATTCTATTGTATTTGTGCTTTGATATTTGGGTTATTTAGAAATTGAAATTTTCATAATGTCTATGTACACATTGAAATATTTTATTTAACTTTATCACTTCCATGTGAAAGAAGCCTACATCTGCTTATATTTAGTAATTGTTCTTGAGCTCTCCTTATTCATTACATACATTACTCTTTTAAGCAAGTTTGCTCATTAATATGCCATCTCCTGTTTTTAATTTCTTTTACTTCTCATGTCATGTATTTGCTCATTTTGTTCAGAATACTGAAAAACTTAATAAGATTATTAAAATTATGTCACAAAGATGATTGGAAATTTGTTTCAGCAACTTAAATATGGTGAAAAAATCTTTTTTTTTTTTTTTTTACAAATAAGTATGAATCAAAGGATTAAAATTAAAGAACAATATGAGAAAGAAAGTTCTTAGAAACCATGTGCACTGTCAAATATTGTCACTGTCAAATATGGCCAAAGACTCAGGAGACCTTTGTACACCAATGTTGATACCCCCATTGTATCCCAAGGTGGATCACAGACACCAGTTTCTAAAAACCATCTTTGAGTATGAAGCATTTAAACAGTAGCTTCTGTAATAAGACTGAAGTCAATAAAATTCAAGATATACATTAAAAACCAAATCTGCTCATATTACTATTTTGTAATTTATGAATACTAAAAATGAATGATTTGAGAGATACGTGAGCCCTTGTTGATAACATAGGGTCCTGGTGGGAAAAGTAGTAGTCCTTATATGATGATTGCTTATGTGTATTCTAAAGGGAACAAGAGTGTCCACATGGAAAGAAGAGAGTGAAAGAAGGTATTATATTCCTGGACATACTTAAAAGAATCTCAGAACTTAAGTGGGAGAGTCTGAGTTTGTAACTGGACAGTGTGACAAGTTTCTGTTACTACCACAAGTATCTGGGATAAACCAACTTAAAAGGAGAAAGGGATTACCTTGACTCATGGTTTCAGTGGTGTCCATCCATGGTCATGTGGTGCTGTGTCTCTGGGCCTGTTGGAATGTGTGGAAAGGAAGCTGTTGTCCTCATATTAACTGAGATATAACTAGACATGAAGGAGCCAGGGCCTCAGTATCTCCTCCAAGGGCACCCCTGATGACCTCACTTCCTCCCTTTAGTCTCCACCTCCCAGTAGTGCCAAGCTGAGGACTAAGCTTCTAAACCATAGGCTTTTGGGGACTCTTCCAGATTGAAATTATAGCTGACCAAAGACAGGTCACTTAATTGAAGGACTTTCTGCAGATATTTTGCAGTCCAGTAGGAGTTCCTGAGTAATTGAGTGTGGCCTATAAAAAAGAAAAGAAACTGGGACAAGAAGGACTAGGTAGAACAGATGAAGAGCTAAGTGCTGAAATGAAGACTAAGGACTTATTTCTACCCAGAGAGTTTGAGAAACAGTGAATAGCTACTGCATGGGATGGTTTCAGGGGAAGCGGATTTTGCTTAATGCACAATGGTGAAGCCAGTGCTCACGTATGGGTCTGAGGACATGCAGGAATGTGGCTTCTCATGAGAAGGAACAAAGAGACAATGAGATTCCTTCTGATGGGTGAGGAGGAGTGATGCCTGGGCCCCCCTGGTGACCCCGCATCATGGAGAAAAACCATGGAGAAGCAAACTTATTGGAGCACCTGTGGTCTTTTCATGAACCTTCCTGAGAACCCTGTTTGAGAGGATCAAGAAAAACTGAGTCTTACCCTGTGCACAGTTCACCCACTTGAACTTCCTCACTGGAGCACTGTCGGCTCAGAAAGGCAGGGATTTGGACCCAGTGCCTTGGACTCATTCTTAACCCCTCAGAGAGTATAGTATTTCATTCTGAGAGCATTGAGTTCTCCACTGACACTTCCTGGTGGGGGACAGCAGGACAGAGAAGGTGGGTGTTGGAGTGCTTGGGCATCCCTCATGACCTCTGTTGTTGGCATCTATGAGGCCTATGGTGACCAGTTGTTCCTCTGGTCAAAGTCCCTGTCCTCACAGACACATGAGGAGGAGGCAATGAGACAATCAGCAGTGAGAAGGCCATGGTCACTCAATTTAAGCACAGAGACTGGCAAAGTGGATTTAAAAATAGCATCCAACTACCTGTTGTTAACAGGATACCCACCTCACAGGCAGACATCTAAATGCTATAGGTGAAAAGATGGAAAAAGTAATTTCATGCAAATGGAGACCAAAAGCAAACAAAAGTAGCTCTTCTCATATTCTACAAGGAAAACTTCAAGACAAAACTTATCAAAAGAGGGCCACTGCATACTGGAGAAAGAAGAATCCAAGAAAATATGATAGTAAACATTTATATTCCAAACATTGGTTCATTTACATAAAACAAACACTACTTGATATTAAGATTCAGATAAACCCCAGTGCAATAATACTGGGAGACATCAACATACCTCTCTCATCCATAGGTCATCCAGACAAAAAAATTAGTAAAGATACTTCAGACCTAAAGAACACCTAAATCAAATAGACCTAATAGACACCTATAGAATAATTTGTCCAAAACCAGCTAAATTCACATTCTTCTCATCTGCTCATGGAGCCTTCTCCAAAAAAGATCACATTCTAGGCAATAAAGAAAGAATTAGGAACTATAAACATATTGATATAATTCCTTGCATCTGTTCAGATCATATGGAATGAAATTAGAAATTAGCTACAAGAACCATAATAATTACATAAGCATACGGATAACAAGTTAAGCACTTTTAATGGGAACAAGATCATAGAAGCAATAAGGGGATAAATTAAAAATTTCTAGAATTAAGTGAAACTATAGATACAACATAGCAAAATACTTGGGACACTATTTAAAGGCAACTTTAAGAGGAAGCCTTATAACATTGAGTGCCCACATTTTTTTTAAAAGCAGAAAGATCCCAAATGAACAATATAATGATGTATCTCAAGGCCCTAGAAAAACATGAGTCAACAGCCTCTCAATAGAAGGCAGGAAATAATTAAGACCAGAGCAAAAATTAATAGAGAATAAAAACCAATACAGTGGATCAATGCAATAAACAGTTGATTCTAATCTTGAAAAGATAAAGAAGACTGATAAACCCTTAGACAATCTAACCAAAATAAAGGGAAAAATAACCCAAATTAGTAAGATATGAAAAAGGAGATATCACTGTAGGCAGCTTGGAAATCCAGAAGATCATTAGGAACTATTTTGAAAAGAATATATTTTAATAACAGAAAATCTTAAAAAAAAAAAAGACAAATTTCTAGGCAAAAACAACCTACCAAAATTGAACCAAGAGGATATAGAAAATGTAAATGGATCAATAATAAGCAAAGAAATTAAAGCAGTGACAAAAGGAATTCCAACAAAAAAGGTCTGGACTAAATGGATTCCCGGCTGAATTCTACCAGACCTAGATACAAGACCTGATGTCAATGCTTCTCACACTATTCAATGAAATAGAAAGGGACAGAATACTCTCAAACTCACTCTATGAAGCAGGTATCACCCTGATACCAAAACCAAATAAAGACACATCAAGGAAAGAAAATTAGAGACCAGTAATCCTAATGAACATCAGTGCAAAAATTCTTAATACTAGAAATTTGCACTCAGAGTCACATCAAGAAGATTATATATCATTACCAAGTTGGTTGCATTGAAGTAATACAATGTGTTCAGCAACACAAATCAACAAATGTAACTCATCATATAAATAGAACTAATAGCAAAATCACATGATCATCTCAATAGATACAGTAAAAAATTTGACAAAATCCAGCACTGATTCATGTTAAAAACATTGAAGAAATAGGGTTAGAAAGAATTTAGCATCACAAAGGCAATATACAACAAATCCAAAGGCAACACCATACCAAATGGGAGAAAACCTAAAGCATTTTTTCTAAAATCATCAACAAGAATAACCAGTCTCAGCATTTGGGAGGCTGAGACCGGAGGATCTGGGTTCGCGGCCAGCTTCAGCTACCTAGTGAGGCACTCCACAACTTAGTGAGACCCTGGTTTCAAAATAAAGAATAAAAAAATAGGGCTGGGGGTGTAGCTCAGAGGTAGAATGCCCCTGAGTTCAATCCCCAGTACCGCAAAAACAAAACAAAAAAAAACAAACAAACAAAAAAATCCATTCTCACCAATCTTATTCAATGTGATACTTGGAAGTTTAGCCAAAGAAATTAGGAAAGAGAAGAAAAAGGAATACATATAGTAAAATTATCTCTTGTAAGTATAGTTAAGTATAGGATAACATAATCTTATATTTAGAAGAGCCCCCCCCAAAATAATTCAACCAGAAGACTTCTAGAGCTGATAATCAAATCCAGCAATGTTGCTGAGCACAAAATAAATATATAAAATTGAACAGCTTTTCTATACACTAATAACAAATCCAATGAAAAAGAAATCTGGAAAAGTCTCATTCACAATAACCTAAAAAGTTAAATACTTTGGAATAAATCTAAGGAAGGAGGTAAAAGACCTCTACAATGAAAAATATTGACCACTGAAGAAAGAAGTTGAAGAACGTATTAAAAGATGAAAAGTTCACTCATATGCTTGAGTAGGCAGAATAAACATTGCCTAAATGCCCAAACTTTCAAAAGCAATCTACAAAGATACAATGCAATCTCTATCAAGTTAACAATTCTTCTCAAAGCTAGAAAAAAAAAAACAGTCCTACATGATGTACAGACACAAACTTACCAAAGCCAATCACTGTGCTGAGCATGAGAAGGTGGGGAGGGGGAGAATGTGGGGTGGAAACTGGGGAAGGGCTCAACGAGTGCTGTGTGCATGTATACCTCTATCATCCTGAACTACATCAAGATGTATGATTATAATGCACCAATAAAAGAGGAGGAAAAATAGCTTAAAAAATCCTAAATTCATATGGAAGAACAAAAGACCCAAAATAGCTGAAGCAGTTCTGAGCAATATAAACAAATGATGGAAGTATTGCAATACCTGATTTAAAATTATGCTACATACTTATAGTAACGAAACAGTATGATATTTTCACAACAAACTCATAGACTAATGAAATAGAATATAAAATACAGAGAGAAATTCTCAAAGTTACACCGAGCTGACTCTTGACACAATACTAAAATCATACATTGGAGAAAAGACAGTCTTTTAAATAATTATTCTGGAAAATAGGATATCCATATGTAGAAGAATGAAACTAGACCCATATCTTTCACCCTGCATAAAAAGTTAACTCAAAATGGGTAAGAAGCATAGAAATTATCCCAGAAATTCTTATAATTACTAGAAGAAAACATAGGACCAACTCTCCAACATATAGGTATACAGAGATACTTTCTGGATAATATCATAAAGTTCATGAAATAAAACCACATAACAATAAATGAGATGGCATTAATAAAAATCTTATTCAGTATAAAGGAAACATTCAAGAGCATGAGGAAAGATCCTACACAATGGGAGAAAATCCCTGCCAGTTGATCTTGTGGTAGAGGACTAATATTCAGAATATATAAAGAACACAAAAAACTTAACACCAAAACCACAAATAACCCAATCACTAGATGGGCAAATGAACTAAATATACACTTCTTGAAAGAAAAAATACAAGTGGCCAACAAATACATGAAAAATATCCAACATCCTTTGCAATCAGAGAAATGCAAATCAAAATTACACTGAGATTTCATCTCACTCCAGTTAGAAATGCAATCTTTTAGAATACTGGTGAGGATGTGGGAAAAGGGAATGGTTATACATTGTTTGTGTGGTTTAAATTAGTACAATAAATATGGAGATCTGTATGGAGGTCCCTCAGAAGACTACAATGGAACCACCATATGACCCAGCTATACCACTTCTCAGTATCTTTCCAAAAGCATTAAAAATAGAATACTATAGTTTATATAAACATGCCCATGTTTATAGACGCACAATTCAAATAGCCAAGTTAATGAGCCAACATAAGTGTTCATCAACAGATGAATGGATAAAGAAAATCACACACACACACACACACACACACAGAATTTTATTCAGCCATAAAGAATAAAATTATGTCCTTTGTAGGAAAATGAATGGAACTATAGAACATCATGCTAAATGAGATTAACCAGATTCAGAAAATCAAAGGCCACGTGTTTTCTTTCATATGGGGAAGGTAGGGAGAAAATAGGAAAGAAAAGGACCCAATGAACAGGAAGAAAGAGACCAGTTGAGTAGTTAAAGTGGATTGGAGGAAGAAAGAGAGAAGGGAAAAGAATTGTGGAAGGAAACCCATCAAATGTTATATATAGCATATGTTATATGTATATAACATTATATACTATAACATTATATGTTATAGATATATGAATGTATCACTAGGAATCTCAAGATAATGTACAGGAAGGGAGAAGATGGAATACCATGGAGGTGTGTATGGGGGGGAGAAGGATTTTCTAGCAGGTCTGTGCTGGGTAGAGGAATGCCTTGCAGGTGAACAGAAGAACACACCTTGAGAAACTGCACTGAGAAACAATGACGGCTTGCTTTCTAATTCCAGCACACCCTGAACTTTGTGCCCTCCATGCTTGTACATCTAATGTAGGGGAACACATTTTTCATTGTCATGTGCTGTCTACACTTCATATCTATGGGATTCTAAGCTGCTAAACAGTGAGGCTATTAATTGCTAACTTATTTACCCAGTGCCTTGTACATGTTTAGGCTTTTCTCATGTGATGGTTAAGAGCTGGGATTGCAGAGTCTCTGACTGTGGAGGCAAATCTAGTTCTTTGCCTGCTGAGATTGGAGTGACTATTTGTCATGCTTTGACCAGTAGAATAATATCAAATGATATCTTGTAAGTTCCAACCTGAATCAATGAGGGGGGTTGCATGCACCTACTTTCTTCTCTTTTGCTTCTCTGATCCAACAAGAGAAGAATACCCATCATATTTGTATACATATGGTCTCAGACTAATGGAGTTATAACAAATATTATAGTTTCTGGGTATCAGTTCAACTCATACCCTGTGTACTAGTCCTTGGAATAGTTAGACACACTTCTTTCCCTAGTCTATTACCTTGATAAATAGCCATACAGCTGTTTGTATAAGGACTGGAGGAAACCACATGTACTCATCAAGGTGTCCTTCCACTTGGGGACATGGCCTTTCCTTTTGTCAACTCTTAAAAATGATTCAGAGTGGGAAACAGAACATGCTACTGTAACACTGTGCTATGGCCGAGGCTCTCTTCATCCCGATAATCCATCCTTGATTTATTCTATGTAGACTGAACAACTTTGTTGGGTGCCGTGTATCTTGCACTGTGGGACGCCATGTGGCATTAGCATTCTCCATCAATTTCTGCAGTTTTCTGCAGTTCATATCCCATGAGTCACCACCCTAACTGCTCTACTTTTAATATGGTTTGTCCACTCCAAAACCCAGGTGTAAGCCTCATCCTCACTATGATATTAATGGATAAGACCAAGCAAGACCTTAAAGTGGTCATTAGGACTTTTCTCTCATGCACAGACCAATTCATCCATTTGATTAATGGACTAATGGGTTCATGTGTTATCTCCATAATGCTTCTACTGTAAGGGGCAGTTTTTTTTAGGTTACTTGCGCCGTGCCTGTTGCCATGTGTTTTCTGAGGACTCTGAGACCAAGGAGACCATCACTCGGTGGCAGCCCTTGCCATCAGACCAAATGGTGAGCCGAACTAAACCATTTAATTTATAATGTAACCAGTCCATGATACTGTGTTATTTGGAACACAAAATCGACTAAGATGCTTTTCATAAGAATTGTACCCATTTTGCTTATGGTATTTAAGTGCCACTAGCTGGCCTCTACATGATTTTCAGTCTTATTGCCCTCTCTGCTCTCAGAGAGCCCTGTTCTATGTAACATCTTCGAGGGTCACCCAGGGACTACCAAAGGCTGGGATCACTGAGATGCTCTGCAATGTTTACCAGTAAATTGTAGAGTCTGTCTTAAATGTAATATGCAATGGACTCTCCTATGAAACAGAAGTGAGGGAGGTGGGGAGGGTCTGGCCTTATGTGATGTTTCTACTCTGGCAGGCTCATCTTTGTAAAGATCTGAAAAGCTCACAATCTTACCAGATATATATGATAAAATGTATCATGTATATATATATATTTTTTCTCATGTATGTCAAGTATATATATAGTTGATAAATATGTAGTATATATACTTGATATTTATCATGTATAAGATTATATGACTAAATCAAATATATGATTATATGTACTTGATTATATCATATATATGTATATATGATAAAATGTTTTAGAATGCATTTATAAAGTCTGTTTACTTGGTCTGGATACCTTTTATGCCTGTATGGATCAACTACCCACACTTGGCATGGCCCTTTTGAGTGTTCCTCCCTATCAGTGACTTTCACCGCCACCTGTAATCAGTAACCCACACACCTGGCTGCTCAGTGGCTAGGATAGGGAACATTTAGTTTTGCAAATGCTCTGAAGCAATATGAGCAAAATGAGCAGTCATATATCACTGGCCCCAGAAGGTATGGGTATGCTGGGATGAAAGATTTTGTGCAGAGTTCCAGGGCAGGAGGTCAATTAACTGAACCCCCTCCAGATCCAAGTCTGCCTTTCTGCATCTGGAGGCCACAGTGCTCTGTCATGCTGATGAGATGCAAATGTGTACCTCTGGCCCCTTTCCTAAGCCCGGGACTCATCTCCCACTGGCCACGGGACATGTGCCCTGGATGTGGCCCCCAGCACCTGACTCCCATCATGTCATGTCAGAGTTGAGCCTACTTGCTGCCTTGGGCTGCTCCTTCCTCCTGGATGCTCTGTCTCCATCACTTGCACCACAAGGCTGGCAACTGGGGAGTCATCCTCCATGTGTCCTCTTCTTCAACCCATGCATTCAGTCAGTCAAAAAAGGCTGGTATTAAGTATAAGTAACTATTAATAATGAATAAAGTCTATTTAAAAACAGTTGACTCTTCCTAAAGTGATTTGTTTTAGATCAATGTATGGACAATTGTGGAGATTTTACTGATATTTGGTAATATTAAAAATGAAGAGGCCCAACACTTCAACACATAGGCACAGGTCAAAACTTTCTCAACAGGACCTCAAAAGCACAAGCAACCCAAAGGAAGATCAATATGTGGGATTACAATAAACTAAAGAGCTTCTGTGCAGCAAAGGAAACTATCAAGAACCTCAACAGAGAACCCACAGAGTGGGAGAAAATCTTTGCCAGCTACTCATCTGACAGAGGACTCATATCTAGGATATACAAAGAACTCAAGAAACTCACAGCTAAGAAAACAAATAACACAATCAAGAAATG
>PVLC010040165.1:0-13960 GCA_004027655.1 Graphiurus murinus
AAATCTCTCCTTGCTCCATCCAAATAACTTTCAAAACCACAGCTTCCTCTGCATCTTGCACTTGGAAAATCTGTGCACTTGTACTGGGATCAGCAGTGTACTAACTACCTGCCTTCCTCCCAGTCACTTGAAGAGAAAGAGGCCTGAGCCCATCAATGGCTTGGTTCAGTTTGCTCCTGAATGGGGAGAGGAGGATCAAAGAGCCAGAAATATTCATTTATGAGGGAAAAGTAAAAGAATTAAATATGTAGAACTTGGCCAAATGACGCCTGAAGGGGGATAAAAATACCCACAAGCATTTTAGGGGTGTAACCAAACACCACAAAGAGAACTTTTTTAAAAAGATGCTTCAAGTGGCTATAACTGGAAGAGATTGAAGGAAAGGAGAGGAAACTCTGACCTAAGAACTAAGGAAACTCTGCCTTTAGTGAAGACTCCTACAGAGGCAGGGCTACAGCACTATCCTAGTTGAAACTTCTACTCTCAAGAAATTTTATAATGTCCCCATTTCCAATCCATTTCTCAGATGTCTTTTTGTTTGGGCTTAGAAATATATTGCTAAGTATTGGCCCTTGTGTCTATATTTTCTTTTCTCTCTCTTTTTTTATTTTGTTTTTTGGGTTTTGTGGTGCGGGAATTGAACTCAGGAGTGTTCTACCTCTGAACTACATCCCCAGTGCTATTTTTATTTTTTATTTTGGAACAGAGTCTTGCTAAGTTGCTGAGAGTCTCACTTGGTTGCTGAGGCTGGCCTTGAACCTGTGATCTTCTTGCCTCAGCCTCTTAAGTACTGGAATTAGAGGCGTGCACCATCATACCTAGAATGAACCTGCATTTTCTATGTGCTTTTTGCAGGTGTTTGGTTTCCTCTCGTGTCCTTATTTTCTATGTATTTTGCATGTGTTCCCAATGGCATAATGCGGAAATGGCCTGATCTTGCAGCACGATAGGCCAGCAGCTGTGCATTTCTTTTCAGAACAAATAAGTTTGGTAATCATATCTTTAGGAATAAGACACCAAACAAAGGATCCCTTCATTCTTGTGACTTTCACACCTCAAGCAGATCTGAAGTTCTGGGACATAACTAGTCTTCTCTGAGTTCTCTGGTGGGAAGATAGCTGGAGTCAGCTGAACATCGTCAGAAAATATATCTTAGCAGTTTTCTCCTGAAACACACTATATGGCGAGTCCTTCTGGAATTTCTAGATGGAGAGAAATGTGTATGGTGAGAACAGCTTTGCTGAGAGTCTTTCGACACATTGATTCCCAGATGGGTTCAGTGCAAAAGTGAAAATTATTTTTTTAAGGAGTGAAGAAATTTCAATAAAGGTTCAGTTTGAATTTAAACTAGAGATTTAGGCCTCTCTTTCACAAGAGGGGTTTATGAGGGGCTCTGTGTTTCATTTACTAGCTTATACCTGGTCATGTTCTTCAGAGGAGCACTAAACTGGAAGTATGGAGAGTTCAAATCCCTCCATCATTTAAATATCTGGCTGATCTTGGATAAATCAGCTTTCTTTTCCTGACCAGTTTTTTTTTTTTCCTATTTTCTTTCTTCCTTCCTTCCCCATTTTTTTTATTTACTTTTATATTATAAAGGGAACTAAAGTAAATCAATGGGGTTTTTTTGTTTTGTTTGCTTTTTGTTTTTTTGTTTTTTGTTTTACATTTTTTCCTTAGGTAGAAGAGTTTGTTTTTAAATATATTACACAAATGTAGGTCTGATTAAGGCAAAACTGAGGAGCACAGAGCCTTGACCATTTATAGCCTCCACTGTAGGTCTGTTCCTCAGGAGCTCCTGAAGCCTCCTGGGGCACTATCCCTCTTCAAGCAGATTTCAAAAGACACTGGATTCCATACTTCCTCTGGTCTTTTCCAAACCTAGTTCTTACGGGATTAAATGGCAGCAAGCAAAAAACCAGCTGGGCAACAGTCTATAGCTGATTCTAAAGACCCTGCTGATGAATGACAGGTCAAAATGACTAAAGGGTTGGTAGTTAAAGTTGCCTTTAAGATTCAAAACCTAAAGAAAACAAACCCAGAACAGGTACAGCTGCAAGAAAAAGGAAATTAGCATGCTAAGTAGGCATAGATGCAATCTCTCTCTCTCTCTCTCTCTCTCTCTCTCTCTCTCTCTCTCTCTCTCTCTCTCTCTCTTCCTTAATCCCTTTCCATCTCCCTCACTCTCTCCAGACAAAGGTCTAGTGAGGGCTCAAAGGTCTGACACAATGTTTAACCAAAGAGAACCCATGTTCAAAGACTGTAGGCAGGCCTTAGAGAGTGGGGGCATGGAGAGAGGCTACACTGAGCACAGAGGACAAACCAGAAGGAGCTCAGGTGCTTTCTGGATTTTCGGTGCCAAGATCTCAGGTGTGAGTGTGCTGAGAAAAGAGGAAGGTACTCAGAGCAATCCAGAGCACAGAAAGCTGAGGCTGTCCCCCCAAAACATCCCCACTCAATTAGCTTCATGGGGAAAGGGGCCACTTAATAAGTCAGTCAACCAGCCTGAGGACGATACTCTCAATACATAGTTGTTGGGTGTGCCCAAGCCATCAGAAGGCAATTTACAGTATCCACCAAAACTTACAATCCCCATTTAATCTGACATGGCTATTCTCCTACAAGTATATCTTACAGGTAGACTTGCACATATGCACAAAAACATCTCTGCAAAGATGTTTACTGCAGCAAGTTTGCACTCATAAAGGGCTGGAAACTCCTTAACTATTGATTGGTTGATTTATAATGAGATAAATATATTTAGGTTTGCTCATTCAATGGAATACTCTGTGGCCATTAAAAAGAATGAGTCAACTTTATATTGATGGCAAAGAAAGAGCTTGAACATCTACCACCAAGTGAAAAAACCAAGGTGCAGATATTGTGTACAATATGGCATTTTGTCTTATGTAAAAAGAATATGTACACATACATTTTTGCCTATTCGCAGAACATTCCTAGAAGTGCTAATTATGGTTACCTTTTGGGAGAAAAAGCACACTTGAGATAGGGAGATACCTCTGGGAGGAAAAAAGGCTGATTTTAAATGCACTTTCATGTACTGACTCAATTTGATTTTATAATGTAAATGTGTGCATTTAAAAGAAAACAAAAACAATCTGTTAGAATAAAACCTGTCAAATTGATTTAGCCTTTAACAAACTATGGTATACTTCAAGAGTTCAAAAATCAGCCAACTGTTATCTTTATTGGAAACTAGAAGACGATGGGAAAATTGTATGGGACATTGAGACTCCACTGAAAAGCAGCTTGACAATGGTGTGGCAGTTTTGTTGTTATTTTATACTGTGAATTGAACCCGGGGGCCTCTACCTACACTCAGCCCTTTATTTTTTTTTTATTTTGAAAAAGGGTCTTGCTAAGTTGCTGAGGCTGGCCTTGAACCTGTAATCCTCCTGCCTCAGCTGCCCAAATACTAGGATTATAGGGATGTGCCAACATGCCCTGCTGAAAAAAGTAGATTATTTTTTTCTTTTTGCCAGTACTGGGATTGAACCCAGGGCCTTGTGCATACTAGAAAAGTACTGAGCTCAAGAGCAGGAGCCTGGTTTCTAGTGATGTCCTCCCTGCCTTGAGCAAGTCACATGACGTACTCTCTCACCCCTTCTTCATCCACAGAATGGCTGGCTGCATGATCTAGGCAGCCTCTAAGCTCCTGCCCTCCTGTAAGATGTGCAGTATCTGGTCATCAATTTGGCCTTCAAAGTTCTAATCGCAACCCTGCCACCTATTGACTTTGGGTGATGTAGTCAGTCTTCTAAATTTCCTTATTTGGAAAACACAGATAACAATCCTACCTGCTTCCCAGAGTTTTGTGGGACTTGACCAGGAGTCTATCCAAAAACACTTACCAGAGCACCCTGTATCTGGAAGGCTCACCCCAGGGACTCTCAACCTTCATTTCTAGCTCGAATATCACCTTCCCTGACCACCTGATCTAAATTAACCACCTTCCTACCCTGACTAGCCTTGCTTTACTCATTTATAACATGAGTCACAATTTTCAATTACCTTGAATATTAGTTTGCCTATAGTCCACCTCACCTAAGGTAGACTGTAAGTTTCATGAGATTAGTGCTTCTGTGTGTGTGTGTGTTCAACCACTGTCTCCAGTCCCTAGCACCATGGCTACCTCATACAAATTAGTTGAGTGAATAAATGAATAGAAGTGTTAGATGCTAGTTACTGTGGATCCTCACAACTTTGACTCAGAGGACACTAATTATCTCTCTCTCATTGAGTGGCTGTGAGAATTGCTAATTCCACTTTATGGAGGTGCAGAGCTATTAAGTAAAGTGCCCCAGTTATCTAATGAGGGACTGGCAGAGGCAAGATAGAAACATCTTTCTCTCTCTCTCTCTCTCTCTCTCTCTCTCTCTCTCTCTCTCTCTCCCAACTCTGTTACTGTTACCTCAAACACTAGAGTAGACTACTCAAGGACAAAGAATTCCCCAGACTGGAGTTACACACTTACAACTCTTACCCCACTCCTAATGGCATTCTTTAGACAACAATTGTGTTCAACCTTCAACTCTGTGTTGTCTGAAACACCACTAATGGGAAATCCTGTGATGAATGGGAAATCTCACTAATCTATGCCACAGCACATTTATCTCCTGCGGTCCCCTCCTGCTGGCCTTTTAAAGATCGTTGCTGGAGGCAGAAAACAGAAGATATTCCTATGCTGCAGGACACTTTGAAAGATCCCAGTTGAAGCTCAGAATTATTCACAATTACCAAAGATTAACTACTTGTCATTTGAATATTACCAAAGTCATAAGAAGTAGTCATATGGAATGTCTTGTTACATTTACAGAAGGAAACAAAAGCAATGGGAAAATATTAAAATCTATGGGTCTGATTAATGGCTCACTATGTTGTCATGTTGGAGGTTATGTAAAGTTTATAAGCACTATTTGCTTGTATGCTATTATTGTAATTGAGCTATTTGGCATTTGTAAAATTCTTGGCTATAAGGCCCACAAAAATACAAGTAGCCATAAATAATTTCTTCATTCGGGGATGTATGTTCCACCATGATCAAGGAGGGAAAATCTTTTAGACACAGAGCTTTGGAAGGAGTAAGATGTAGACACAGGCTTAGCCAGGGCACCAGTAATAGGCAGCAATGGCCTTAGAAGAACAAGCCACAGAATGCACAGCTGTTATTAACTAATCACATACATGTTCTGAGGAAGATCATTTTGAAACCCAAGGTAAAAACATTTAGCTAGAAAAAGCTTCCACATTTCTGTGTTTCTCTGTTACAGTGGAATGGTAAGACAAAAGTGCGCTTGCACTAAAACCCCAACACCATATTCAATCACCTTAAAAACAAACAAAAAGTAGCCTGGCACAATAGCACCTGGCTACAATCTCAGTACTTGGGAAGATGAGGCAGGTGGATCTCAGGTTAAGGCCAGCACAATAACTTAGCAAGACCCTGTTTCAAATTTAAAATATATTGGGGTATAACTCAGTGGTAGAACACCCCAAGGTTCAAACCCCAGTATCCCCCCCCACACACACACACACAAATGCCTCTATTCTCCCAGTGAAAAATAACTATGGCTATGTTTTTCAGAGTCCATTCATTTAAAATGTGTACTTCATTCCAAGTCCAAAGAAGTCTAACTGATATCCTTTAGAAATAAACACAGCTGGATGTAATGTTATTCTGAACACATGTAGATATGTTCACTAGTAGGATCTACAGGTACAAATCCCACAGATTCAAGCCACAAAATGCATTGGCATCTCAATTAAATGGGTCTTTCAGAAACAGAGATGATAGTCAGTAAAGAGAGAAAGAATGAAGATACAGAGTGGAGTGGGAATTATTTATGGACATGCTCCAGGGAAAAGAAGAGTGTGTTAACCTGTGCAGCCTGTGTTTCAGTCAACATTCTCACCAATATAATCCAAAAGAACTGACCACACAACTTAGAAGAAGGAAGATTTATTTGCTTAAAGTTTTGGAGATTTCAGAGGGTCAGTCCATGTCAGGCCAGGTCTGCAGAGCTCAGAGAATGGCAACGGGATGCAGAGGGAGGGAGGGAGGGAGAGAGAGAGAAAGAAAGAAAGAAAGAAAGAAAGAAAGAAAGGGCTCACCTCTCACATCATGAAGGCCAGCAAGGGAATTCAAAGACATAAGCACAGTACCTAAGGCCATACCCCAGGGAGTCACCTGCTCAAGTCATGCTCCACTTGCCTAGGTCATCACCAGTAAAGCCAATGCAACCCTCATACCTTAATTATATCAACTCTGAACATGAGCTCTTCAGGGGACATTCTATATCTAACCATAACAGGCTACTATAACAAAGTACCATAGACTGGGCAGTTCAGACAATGGACATTTATTTCACTCAGCTCAGGAGCCTTAGAATCAGGGTGCATATCATAGAAGAAAAGGCAACTGTTATTAACTAATCACACACATGTTCTAAGGAAGATCACTTTGAAACCTAGGGTAAAACATTTAGCTAGAAAAAGCTTCCACATTTCTGTGTTTCTGTTTTATAGTGGAATGGTAAGACAAAAATTTGCTGCACTAAAACCTCAACAGCATATTCATTCACCTTAAAAACAAACAAAAAATAGCCAGGCATAATGGGACCCGGCTATAATCTCAGTACTTGGGAAGCTGAGACAGGAGGATTAAGTTTCTGGTGAGGTTTCTTTTCATGGCTACAGGTGCTGCCTTCTCGTGTGTACTCACCTGGTGGAGAGGGAGTGAGCTCAGTCTCTTCCTCTTCTTCTAAACATACTAATCCCACTGGAGTGCTCCACCCTTGTGACCTCATCTAAACATAACCACCTCTCAAGGGCCAGACCTCCAAATGCCCTCACACTGGGGGCTAGGGCTTCAACCTATGAATTTTGGAGAGATACGAACATTAGTCCCTAACAAGGGGAGTATGTGATATAAAGCACAGAGGGAAGAACTACATTTAAACATGAAAGGAACATTTTACTGGGCATTTTAGGGTAAAGGACGTAGAAAAGTCAGGTTGAGATAACTTTGCAGATGAGAAATGGGTACAGTCACAAGTAATGACCTCAGGTTCTAAAATAAAGGGCATTTGCTTAGGTGGAAGGTGATAGGATTAGACTATCTTGGAAAGATCAGAGGACATGGAATTGTTGTTACAGTGTGTGGGAAAGAAGCCTGACACCAGCATGTGGAAGGACTGATGAGCTGAGTTGAGACCATGAACTATTAGTGGAATTAGCGGACAACGTGGTACAGTTTTCTCCAGCATCTCTCAGTGCCTTGGTGATAGAAGTAGAGAATGTCACCTCAGTGGTCACCTGCCCAGGGTAGAAGTAAGGATCATAACAAATAGATTAAATCACTGCTTATAGTGCTGGGGATTGAACCCAGGGCTTCGTATATGTGACACAAGCGCTCTACTACTGAGCCACACCCACAGCCCTCTTAAAATTTTATTTTGAGTCTCACTACATTGCCCAGGTTGCCTCAAATTTTCAATCCTCCTGCCTCAGCCTACCAAATAGCTGGAATTACAGGCATGTGTCATCATACTCAATGAAGTTAAATAATTTTAAGTAAAAATGTTAAAGGAAATTAAATTCAGTTACAAATTGGAGTAAAAAAATTACCTATCAGCCAGGTTCCAAAGTCCTACTACCATAAGGTGAGGAGCTTCCCTCTGCTATGACATTCTGCTAGGATGCTCGGTCTTACCTCAGGTCTAAAGCAACGGACAGCTGACCATGGACTCAAACCTCTGAAACCAGGAACCGAAATCAATACTTCCTCCTCTAAGTTATTTTTCGCAGGTATTTGTCACAGCAACAAAAAGGTGACTAACATACCATCCAACTAGCAGAGGCCTTCCTCAGCATGGCTTCCTACAGATGTTTTTTAAGACTCTTTGTATGACCTCACACATATCCAAAGAGCCACGGAGTATGCCTTTCCAGCTGAGAAGCAGCCCACATCCAACCCTCTTCAAGGGTTTCCTCTTCTTCTCTCTTATTCAGTCTTCTGGCACCACAGGGGCAGGGACTTCAATCCCCTGCTAATTATGATATTGAAGGAGTAGGGGTAAGCCACTCCGATATGATCAATCAAGCATTGGAGGCAAAAATAAAGCCCAAGGGAAGTCACCAGGACATTTAATTGTGTGATTGTGAGGGAGGTAATGGCTATGTGGGTTTTAGGATAGCAGACTTTCAAATCTGCAGAGAAGAGATCAGCATGATCACATTGTCTGAGACTCTTGATAGAAAGAAGGGAGAAATCAGATTAGGAAACTTCTGAAAAAAATCTAAATTCCAATGAGACAATCACAAATGTATGTCAATGCACAAACAAGAGGCTCTTGAAAGAAAAATACAAATAGCCATAAACATGAAAAATGTTCAGTGTTACTAACAATCAAAGGACTGCACATTATAACAATAAGATACCATTTTTGTCTAGACAATTGAAAAAAATTTTAAATTGTGTTGATAAGAATGCAAGGAAATCATCAATGGAACTTTTAAATACTACTGGGGCGGGGGGGCATTGCCATCTCCTTTTTGGAAAGTAAATTAGCAAAATGGTTTTTTTCTTATTTTATTTTTTTAATTGGTGCATTGTAATCATACATCTTTGTTAGGTACAAGCTGGTAAAGGTATACATGCACACATTTCTCATTTAACCCTTCCCCAATTTCTACCCCACTCTCTCCCCCTCCCTTGTTTTCAAGTTCAGTTTAGTGATTGACTTTGATATGTTTGTGAAAGTACATCATATGCATTTGAACATTTTGTATTATTAAGAATAATTTTCTGAGACAATGAATTTTATAAGAAAACAATCATGATACATTTAGAGATAAAAAAAGTTTACAAACTGTTATGTATGATTCTAATTTTGTGATGATAAGTATATGTTTACATACATGCATACATACATATAATAGCTGTACAGATATGTATAGAAAAATTACTTGAAATATGCCAGAAAAGTGTTAATACTAATTATCTGAGTCATTAAGTTATGGTAATTTTTTTCTTCTTGGTGATTCTCTCTACTTCCAATTTTTCTGAAATGTAAAGTAAATACTTTTGTATTCAGAATAAGACATTTTTAAAGTTGATTCCTTAAAAAGAAAGCAGAAATGTGAGTTTACAGCCTTAGGAAAGAAAAGAGAAGGAGAGAAGATAACTCCAAAGGACAATATGGATACAAAGGGAATTTGTTAATACATTCAGGCCTTTAAAAATAATTCAAAAGATGGAGAGATGAGAACACACCCAGAGATGATACAGAAGGTCAACACACAGGGACAGGAGTTGAAGGCCAAAGTGAGCTAAGGCATGCACTGAATAGAATAACAAGGAAAGAGATCATTTTACATATGTTCAGTAAGACTGAGAAAGACAAGACTACTAGTATATACACTTTTGGGGGCAAGTTATACAATATAACTTGTATTTTCTTTTATACAAACATGGAAATAATAATAGAATAATAATAATGGACACAAAATAGTATTCCTCTGGCTTCAACCCAGCTATTTTGTAGTATGCACACACACACACACACACACACACACACACACACACACACACACACACACCACAAATCTCCTATGCCTTTTGGAATCTCCAAAGGTAAATAAAGATAATACCAAGCCATCTGGGCTTCATTGCTTTAATTACCATTTTTCTTCTTTCCTATTCTAACTTCCTGTGTAGAATTCTCAATTTATGGGCAACACCAAATGAAATCAATGACCACTGTCGACCTCTCCAATGCAAACATCAATCCTGCTCAGAGTTCGTATCCTCAGTGATCCACACATCTACTAGGAGCTCTGTCAGTGCCTACCTGCTTTTTGACAGGCCCTCACTCCTGGGTGCTGGCATGATGCCATTGATCTAGATCAGAGGACAGTTTTAGTGACACATGCTGACCCATGCCCACAGTCACCACTCCTCTTGGCAACTGACCCATTCTCCTTAGACTTCTCAATATCCACTCTCATTCCCTTCTGTCCTCTTGATCACTCTGTCCCTGGAGGGTCCTCAGACCTGCAAGTAAGAAGTGCTGTGGAGCTGGCTGCTTCTGGGATTACTGCTCTGTAAGCCAAAGCAGAGGATCTTCCCACACTAATGAAGCGTAGTCAGAAGCCATGGCTCCTCTGCTCCTATTTTGCTTCCAGCTCCTTTGTCAAAAAAGATCTTCTGCAATTGGTGAGATAAATTTGAATAAGAGGGACTGGAAATCCAAGGTAAATGAAGAAATCATGAAATATTACCTACTTGTGCAGAATTGGTGCTGGCTCCCATTACATACCTCTTGAAATAGTCATGGTCAATAATCAGTGAGGAGCCACAGAGAATCACAAGAGAGATGCTGAAGTCAGCCAGTCCCATTTCTACCCAGGGAAAAGAACGAGGATCCACAAATGAGAAAACTGTGAATTTGATCATCATATGGGCAATAGTCTAAATTTTTTATTATTTTTTATTTTGAACAGGGTCTTGCTAAGTTGCTGAGGATCTCCTTAAGTTTCTGAGGCTGTCCTTGAACATCTGATCCTCCTGTTTCAGCCTTTCAAGTACCATGATTAGAGGTATGCACCACTGTGCCTGGCTTAGGTTTTTTTCCTTAATATAGTATCTATTTATCTCAGATCATAGACTACAGAGCATGAGAAATATAATTTTATTGATTTTTATTACAACTTAATTTCTCAATCTGAGCTCCCATTTCCAAGCTAATAGAAAACTGAGTCCTTCCCTGAGATTGCTCCATGATCCCTGGATCTTCTATAGAGGCAGGATTCAAGAAACAAAGTAAGGAATGGAGTGGAGTGGGGAATCAGCTCCCTAGTTTCCCCTGAGATATCCATTGTCTCTATCCTTGTTGTCTACTTAGGTCCAAAAATGCTAGTTAGGAGAGGGAAAAAGCACTGAACAATGATAATCCTGCTGTACCAGTTATACTGCATGTTTTTAAGTAGTATTATGAACATAGTTTCCCCAGTGTATCGAGATTTCAACAGAATAATTTAAAATGTTTTTATGATGTTTTTGGCAAATTCGATAAATGTGGTGTGGAAGCCAGTATAGTCAATATATTCATAATCAGTTAATCATGATAAAAGATGTGAGGCAGTCTGATGCAGCTGCTAAGAGCCCAGATTCTGCAGCCCAACTGTCTAGGTTTAAATCTCATTTATGTCACTACTAGATGATTCCAAGGAAAAGTACTTAAGCTTTCTCTGCCTCAGTTGTCTCAGTTACAAGATAATAGTAGCCTGGATTCCCTAGTCACCACCAGGAGGAAACCAGTACCTTAGAGAGTCACTCAACCCTCTTTGGAATATGTGAATGAGAAATCAACTCTGATTGTGTTAAACCATCAAAATCTTAAGGTTTAGCTACTGGGGCAGCTAGGGCTAATTATCTTGCCCAATAGGATAGTAGACCACTCACACTGTGCCTGCCAATCTAAAATAGTCTCAATAAATGTAAGTAATATTTGTCATCGTTATCATTGTTGGAAAAAACATTTAGCCTTCAGAATATTTGGTATTCAGTCCTAACTTGCCACTTACTAGTGACAACAAGACATTTCATCCCTCAGGGCCTCATTTGATAAACAGAGAAAACAACCTTGTCTCCACAGTTATTGTGAGAATTAACACAGAGAGAAGTAGAAACATTTTGGGAACTGATACACAAATGTTAAATAATTCTACCAAGTGATGGCCTAATTATTTCTAGTTATTCTCTGCCACTCATTCCATGCTTCTTCTAGATCATTCCTTTAGGGGCATATACCCTCACCCCATTGATGGTGGGATTGCTCCCATGATTTGTTTTGGCCAATAGTGTATGAGGGATTGTGACAATTCTACATCTGAGCAGAAGCTTCAAGAACTATTGCATGTGGATTAGCAGTCTCTTTTTTCCCCCTTTAGCTTGAGAATAGCATATCCCAGATGGGAAATTCTCCTTCTTTCTGGCCCTGCAATAAAGATGTTGGGGATCAGATAATAATACTATACAGTGACGACCTCAGAAGCAAAGTTTCCCTCCTACTTCCTCCTGTCCTCTTGTCTCCTGCTCTGCTTTCTTCCCTCTAGGCAAGCCATAGAAACTAGACTTTCTCTTCCCCCGGGCAATCATTGAAACTAGAATTCCTTTTCTCCCCAAAGCCAGCCACAAAGCCTAAAAATATTACTCTCAGTCTAATGCTATTGGATCATACCTTTTTATCCAATCATATTTCTACACCTCTGTCTATGTTTCATAAAATCTAACCATAAAAATGGATAATTCACCCTGGTCTTTAGAGTCTTCAATCTAGAAGACTCCAAAGACATATAAAACTACAATCAAAGGAATTTATATGATTTTCATTTGCACTATCTTTTGTTACAGAGGTGTCAGCCATGATGGGAGGGAAAGAGATTACCCTCCTTTCTGCCCACAAAGACAAATGGAGTTGAGTGACAGCTGAGCCACATTCAGTACTACACGTATAAACCCTTGCTGGAAGCCACTAAGATTTCATGATTGTTACTGCAGTCTAACATGACTAAGGTTTTGCTAAGCTGAATATTAACCAAGGTAAACTAATTAACAGGGTAATGTTAATGTAGGCAAAGGTGGCTGGCAAATTAATTTGGTGTAGTTTTCCTTCTTGAAATTTTTCTAAAAACTTTTCTTTTAGTCAGTTATTTGAAGGAGGACATAGTGTTCAAGTATGCCTAGGACAAAGTCTTGAGGTTTATATCTAAAGTTTTCATGACAAAATAAACATCCAAAAGACAAGATGAAAAGGGAGAGATATACGTTCTCCCACATGAATGCAGAATAAGGAAGACAGTAGTTCTCCTAAAAAATAATATGACATTTTGTTTGATAGTCAATGGAATATAAGGCAAGACTGTAAAGTGGTCACCTCTCCCTCCCAAAAAAGTGGCTCTCAGATTATATTCATATAAATGTGGTGCCCCACATAGTTTCATGTATCTATGATCATGTTAATTCATTAAATTCTGTCTCACCGGAGGATTTGGGTTTGTGGCCAGCTGTTTAAGATTGGGGATGAATAAAGTCATCAACTTGAAGAAGATAGATGCTGTACTAGGGATTGAATCCAGGGGCACTCACACCCAGCCCTATTTTTATTTTTATTTTTTTTTATTTTGAAACAGGCTTTTGCTATGTTGCTGAGTCTCACTAAGTTGCTAAGGCTGGCCTCAAACCTGTGATCCTCCTGTCTCAGCCTCCCAAGTAATTGGATTACAGTCATATGTCACCATGCATGCCCAGCTTTCAATATCCTTTATTAAGCAGCTACTAAAATATAATTAAACTTTAGAGTCAATTAACATGTCCAGAATTTAGATCACAGACACAAGCCTATAAATGCATAGCAACAATATACTGGATTCAAAGGACACCTTTATTAAAAAAAATAGCTCTCAGGAAAATCGTTTCTATTTTAACAATAACTTGAAAGTTTTCATTCTTCAAATATTTTGGGTAAAATAAAAACAATACCGTCTCAATTTAAAAAAAAAAAAATTCTGTCTCAAAAAGTAGATCCTAAACTGAAAGAGTTAGATTTGGTTTAACTAAAAAATAAATAATAATAATAATAATAATAATGACTCAGTTGCATAAGGTATATGCAAATCTAATAGAAGATAGAAGGAAAACTTAAGGAGGGGAGGAAAGAACAGAAAAACCAGGAGGCCACCACTACAGTGTAGTTTAAATACTTGAATTTAAATATTTGAAAGCCTGTCTTCTGGAATAAGCATAGAATTATCTGCATGACTTTGAAATGCAAAACAAAGGCATGGAGAATGGATAAAAAGGGATTTCAATAAACAACTTTCCCCAGGATTGAATTGGCTGCTTGGGACCTGGGGAAGAGATCCATGATGAGTACAA
>PVLC010040166.1:0-13911 GCA_004027655.1 Graphiurus murinus
TACAGGCTCTGACTTCCTCAATAAGATTCCTTAGGCTCAGGAAATAAGACCAAGAATTAATTAATGAGATGACAGCGAATTACAAAGCGTCTGCACAGCAAAGGAATCGAGAACATTTGGAGAGAGCCTACAGAATGGGAGAAAATCTTTGCCGGCTACTCTTGACAGAATTCATATCTAGAGTTAAAGAACTCAAAAAGCTTAACTTGAGCCAGGTGCAGTGGCGCATGCCTGTAATCCCAGTACTTTGGGAGGCTGAGACAGGAGGATTGCAGTTTCAAGGCCAACCTCAGTAACTTAGTGAGACTTTGAGCAAACTAGCAAGACCCTGTTTCAAAATTAAAAAATAAAGGATTGGGGTGTAGCATAGCTCAGAGGTAGAATGCCCCTAGGTTCAATCCCCAGTACCATTAAAAAATGTTTTTAAATTAAAAAAAAAAAAAAAACCACCTAGACTCACTGGAAATGTGGCCCAGGCACCTCCACGCTTGGGCAGCAAAGTGGCAGGTGCCATGAGCCCAGCATCCCGTCCCCTTTGGGAGGGTGATCTTGGCCAGCGCTCCATCCAGACCTGAACTCAGATCTGGTTGCATGCACTTGAACAGAGGGGTACCCAAGTCCTGCCACATCTGTCTCGGGAAAAACTCCCAGCCAGGCGCTGGTCTGAGAGCTGGCGCTCTGCCGGAATCACACAACAGGTTGCGTGACTAATGTTGTGGCCGCCTGCGTCTGCATTTACTGTAACATGCCTCCTGGTGTGTGGTTGTGAGGGAGGTGGCCTGCGACCTCTCACCTACCTCTAATCACGGGACGGTATTCTTACTTCATTAAAAATGACCAAAACGTCTGCAATCAGGACCCGACACCCCACTAGAATTACAAGCTTCATGAAGCCCGGGCCAGCTTCCCTCACGGTCCTGACACTGCAGGCGTTCAATACACAGCTGTTGAAGCAATGACTGAATATAATATACTTAATATACTTAGCTGTGTATTATATTAAGTCAGAGCTTCCCAGATTTCACAACGGGGATTCCTTTTGGTGTGGTACTAGGGATGGAACTCAGGGGCATTCTTCCTCTGAGCTACACCCTCAGTCCTATTTTTTATTTTGATTTGGAAACGGGTTCACTAGGTTGACGAGAGTCTCACTGCTTGCTGAAGCTGTTCTCGAACCTGTGATCCGCCTGTCTTAGCCTCCCAAGTACTGGGATTACAAGTGTGCGCCACCACACCTGGCTTTTTTTTTTTTTAAGTACGTCATAAGCCAGATATGGTGTGCATGCCTGTAATTCCAGCACTTGGGAAGCTGAGACTGGAGGATCACAGGTTTGAGGACAGCACACTAACTAAGCAAGACCTTGTTTCAAAATAAAATAGGGCTGGGGATGTAGCTAAAAGGTAGAACCACCTTGGGTTCAATCCCCAGTTCCACCGAAAAAAAAAAAAAAAAAAGGCATATCATATTTATCTTTCCCTTATTAGGTACCACAACAGGGTCATGTAAATTCGGTATCCATAACTACTGAATATTTATGGGTTTGCTGTAAACTAAATTAACCAATTGAATTTTTCCAAACGTGTAAAGATCAAGAAGAAACTCTTCTGTGTAGCATCTTTAGAGGCAGAGAGAAGTAGTGAGCCCCTCTGGCTTTGGAGAGGAATGCTCAGGGAGACATGAGTTCAAATTCCAGCTCTGCCAAGTACAAATCACAAGATCCTGAGGGCCCTGTAATGCCTTCAATCCTTTCTGAAAACTTTTAGATCACAGTCCTGTACCTTTTATTGTATGGGGTTTCATGAGAACTTGTACCCTTGATAAGAATCCAACACAATATAAATAATAACACCTATAACTAAATGCTGCTTAGTATCAACAGAAAGAAGCTCCAAAAGTGTAAAGTCTCTATTTACTTTGTGTGTGTGTGTGTGTGTTTTACTGGGGATGGAACCCAGGAGTATTCTATCTCTAGGCTACACCCCCAGCCCTCTTTTATTTGGAAACAGGGTCTCAGTAAGCTGCAGAATGCCTCACTAAGTTGCTGAGGCTGGCCCCGAACCTGTGATTCTCCTGTCCCAGCCTCCCAAGCACGCTGGGCTCACCTCTTCTATTTCTAAGAACTGCACTGGCTGTCTCAGCTTTGTTGACATCTTCTATGAGTTCCAAAACCTTGACTGCTGAGTTTCTTTTGCTATGATAATAATAGTCTTTGCTCAGAACACAGAAACCAATCCTGGGCTATTTATGCAAATTGACCCTCTTTGGAGGAAACCCACAATCCCAGAAATAAACATCGTGTCGTTGCTATGTGGCGAGTTAAGAAACTACACTTAGCTCTTCAGCTTAGGTCACCTGTGAGTATTGTCAGCTATGAGAAGATCATAGTTATTATGATATAGTTTTACTACATGCCCAACCAGTAGATAAATAGCTACTGAGTACCTATCATGTGCCACTCTTGGAAAAGCATATTTAAAATATTATATATCTTGATAAATAAATTTTTATAGTTGATCTGAAAAAATAAATCAAAGCATATCAGCTATCATTTACTAAGCACCTACCAGGTGCCTACCATTTTACATACATAACTCGTTCACGCCCACAGCAATCTTGCAAAATCCATATTATAATGTAATCACCTACATATTGTGTGTGTGTGTGTGTGTGTGTGTGTGTGTGTGTGTGGTATTGGGGATTGAACCCAGGAGCATTCTACCTCTAAGCTATACTCCCAGTACTATTTTATTTTGAAACAGAGTCTCACTAAGTTGCAGAGTGCCTTGCTAAGTTGTTGAGGCTGGCCATGAACCCCAAATCATCCTGTCTCAGCCTCCCAAGTACTGGGATTACAGACGTGCACCATTACACCCAGTTGTAATCACCTACATTTTACAGAAAAGTAAACTGAAGCTCAAAGAGGTAATGTGAGCTTCCAGATTTATACAGCTGGCAAAGGGTAGCCCCAAAACTCATGCCCAAGTCTAAGTACTATTTCTCTTTGATCAATTCCTGCCTTTTCCCATCCCCACAAACCAGGATGATGGCCAAACTCCACCGGCAGCTAGCCAGGAGCGGTGGTGCACGCCTGCAATCCTCATACGTGGGAGGCTGAGGCAGGAGGATCCCAGGTTTGAGGCCAGTATACAGTTACTTAGCAAGACCCTGCTTCAAAATAAAATAAAATATAAAATAATAAAATAAAATAGAGCCAGATGTGGTAGCGCACGCTTGTAATCCTAGCATTTGGGAGGCTGAGACCGGAGGATCCAGGTTCGCAGCCAGTCTCAGTTACATAGTGAGGCCCTCCGCAACTTAGTGAGACCCTGTTTCCAAATAAAGAATAAAAAATAGGACTGGGGCGTAGCCTGGAGGTAGAATGCCCCTGGGTTCAATCCCTAGTACTGCAAATAAATAAATAAATAATAGGGCTGGGAGTAGCTCAGAGGTAGAATGCCCCTGGGTTCAATTCCTAGCAACACACACACACACACACACACACACACACACACACACACACACACCCCTCCACTGGCAGCACCTCAATTTTTAAGTTTAGGTCTTATCATCAGAACCAAGCACTGGGACCCGGCAGTCCCGAACAGATCGATCACCTGGCAGCCAGTCGGCACATAAGCAGGAGACCCCATTAGTCCTGGACAAGGCCACCGGGTCCCCGTGCAGCGGGTCAGAATCCACGCCCCGCTGGCAACAGCCAGGGCTGAAAAGCGATCAAAGGCTCCGGGCGCGCTGAGGCCTGAGGATCTGAGGCAGGGCCCAGAGGCGTCTGAAACAGGACAAGGGGAAATCAGAGCCGTGCGACCAGAGCCCAGGCAGGCACTGGGGTATCGAGTAATGCTGAGCCGGCCTCTGGCCCAGTCAGGCTCCTGTTCCTCAGGAGGTAGAATGCCCCTGGGTTCAATCCCTAGTACTGCAAATAAATAAATAAATAAATAAATAATAGGGCTGGGAGTAGCTCAGAGGTAGAATGCCCCTGGGTTCAATTCCTAGCAACACACACACACACACACTTCTCCTGGCGGAAACAGGCAAAGGCTGGCGCAGAGGTCAACCTCATACAGCTAACATTCACAGGAGGGATGTCCACACAGGGAGGATTTCCTAGACGACTTTGACAACTTACTTAGAATGACTCTCATGAAATACTACCAGGCTCGTGTGAGCTGTGCAGCTCCCTCCGGAATCTTACATCACATCGGATCCTCCCAAGAAGAGGGCAGATGGCAAGGGAGGCTGTCGCTGGCCTAGGGACAGGCAGGGGTTTCATCACCCCGGGACCCCTGTGGTTAAGAAAGAAGCTGGCCGGCGCTCTACAGCGAGGAAGATGAGGGTGAAGCACTCCAGAACTCCAAATTTTTAATTTGCAAAAGACATTTTCTCACAAGAAAACATGCAGTGCTTAGAACTCAACAGGCACACCGTTTTACAAAATTTGAGTCTGCAAAATCTAACCTTACAATCTGAAGTCCACAAGAGAATAATTTCCTTCTACTTTCCAGCTTTTTATTCTGCTTTGTTTTTTCTTTACTAGAAATGGCCCATACCATGTCTGAACTGGATGGAACTAAGGATTAATAACAAGTATCCTCTTAGCTTGATGCTTGGCACACTGCTGATGTCCAAATGTTGAACAAATCAGGAAAAAAAATGCAAAGGTTTTGCGAAATAGCACCATTTGGCTTTGGGTGGTTTTCTTGAGCTACATTTCCTCAAGCCGTTCTGCTGACTCCACTTTTAAAGCAGAAATCTAAACTGGGCATGGTGGCACGTGCCTGCAATCCCAGCTACTCAGGAGGACCCAGTGAGACCAGGAGTTCTAGGCCAGCCCAGGCAACATAGTGAAAACCCATCTCAAAACCAACCATACAAACCCCCAGAAATCTAGATTCTGATGTTTTGGGGGGTATATAAGTAATATACCTTGTATAATTCCTACTCTGGAGATTGAGACAAAGAGCCCTAAAAAACCAAACAAACAAACAAAAAAATCAAAGCAAAATCTTCGATAGTGGGGTTTGGTAGTTAACTAAACTTTATTTATGGGATATTTTACCTAGTATATCATATACTATCTGACCATTTCATGTTGAATCCAGAATTTGGGAGAAATTAAAATATGTGATTCCTATTACTCATAACTCAGTTGATCTAGATTTGGTAACTAACATTCTCTCATTACCCAGAGTTCTCATTTGATCAAATGTTAGTACCTAAGTAGTGTTTTTATGTTTTGTTTTATTTTACTTTATTTGGTACTGCGGATTAAACCCAGGGGGGTGTTCTAACTTTGAGCTACACCCCAGATCTTTTTATTTTGAAACAGAGTCCTGCTAATTTACTACGCACTGCAACTACCCCAAACCTGCAATTCTAGTACCACACACACACACACACACACACACACACACACACACACACTGGCAATACGGCCATGCACCCCCATGCCCAACTCCATTTGCTTATATTCACTATGCAATTATAGGTATTAAACAATAGACATTTTATCTTTTCAACCTTTAAACGTCCCCTGAGCCAGGCATGGTGGCACACACTTGTAATCCCCGTGTTTGGGAGGCTAAGAGAAGGATCACAGGTTTGAGGCCAGCCTCAGCAATTTAATGAGAACCTGTTTCAAAACACAAAATAAAACAGGGCTGAGGGTGTAGCTCGGGGGTAGAATACCCCTGGGTTCAATCCCTAGTACCACACACACACACACACACACACACATCTCCCTGATTCATTTTCATTTTCACAGCTATCTTCAAATGTAACAACTGATTTAAACACTCAGTCACCATAGTGTTTTTTGAAAGGGGAGAGCTGAGGAACCACCTGAACCCCCCGGCTCACGGAGCATCTGCCCACCTCACTCTGACATAATGTGAGTGGACAGGCTCCCTGGGGAAGAGCCTCTTTATGAAATTAAAACAAACCACATCCGATTCTCCAGGGGAGCAGATTCTATTTGGACGAAATTATTAGCCACGCTCAAGTCATTTCACAGCAGAGAGAACAAGCCACTCCATTGTGCACACCATAATTACATTGTGCATGACTTCCTTCAATTAAAACCTTTATTTAAATTAGCATCCATAGAGCAATAGAGAAATTTAAAGCCATTATCTAATGCGGCCTAATGATGCCTTCCACTAACAAGGAATTAGTCGGAAAATGACTTCATGTATTTCAAAGAAATGACTGGCACGTGGCCCTCCCCCCGGGATCATTTATATTTTGCAAGTAAAATGGATGTACATAGTCATCCTCACTGAACTGGGCATGTATTTTAAGAGCTCCAGTCTGCACACACCTACCACGACTGGAGCGCTCTGAACCGCCAAAGAAAGGGCCAGGTGTGCATTGCTTGTATTAGACACTCATTAATTACCTAATGAACTTAGCTAAACCCATATCTAGTAAAAAACCTGAAGGAACAAAAAGATCTTAATGACCTTACTAAGTGGTTACTGGGCTCAACACCTCGGACATTCTCCTCTCTAGCCTGGCTGCTGTCACCCTCCAACTGTGTACTGACAGTAGGTTAAACTTGGACCCTCGGGGAGAGAGGAGGCAGCCCCCTATTTCTACTATAAGACAAGAGAAAGCTCTGAGTCTCTGTGCCATCTCTGACTACTTCAATCCTCATTGGAGAGTCCCCTCCCTGCCCCCACATGCATTCAAAACCAACACAGAACACCGGAGAAATCTGTCCAGGTGAATCAAGATCTTGAAATCGAGTCAAGCATGGTGGTGCATGCCTATAATCCCAGTACTTGGGAGGCTGAGACAGGAGAACTGCAGGTACTAGGCCAGCCTCCACAATTTAGTGAAGCCTTCAGCAACTTAGAGACCCTTGTTTCAAAAGGCTGAGGTGTAGCTAGGAGGTAGAACGCCCCTGGGTTCAATCCCAGTACCAGCAACGCGCGCGCGCGCGCACACACACACACACACACACGCACACACACACACACACACACACACAGAGTAAAATTGAACTCCCCAAATGCTTTACTTTAGAAAGTTCTGGTCCTAAAATCTGACACTTGGTGACAAAGAAAGAACAACAGGAGAAACTCCAAATTAACATACTAAACACTACGTTAACGCACACACACACACACACACACACACACACACACACACGTGCCGACACACCGCACACCCGGGGCAGACAGAAGCAAGGGCTAAAGAAGAAATCGGATCCAGCGGCCCCAGGACTGACAGTGCGGTTTCCATCGAGGACCCCTTTCCTTTCCGGCTTTTGGCGCTGGCGTTTATGGTGTTTAGACCGGTGCCTCTAACGAGGTGCTGCTCACCGGTGCACAGTCTCTTCCAGGAGCTGCAGGTGCACTAAAACCACCTCCACTGCCTGGCTGGCTTGGAATTCACCACAAACAGGAGATGGGGGAGGGGCAGCTTTTGTTCTGTTTGTGTTTTTTAAGAGGAAAAACGAGGAACAGAGGATGTGATAAAATACTAAGTTTTAGCTTTCCTCCACCAAAGCAAGTTGGTGATATTATTTTTGGTCCCATTTAACCTTTTTAAATTTTTTGGCCTTTAAAGATCATACGTTATACTCTGTAAAGGGAGTAAACATTTTGGGGGTCACCCATCTGGGCTTTTACTAAAAAGGGCAGTCATATACACATACTATCATACGAACAATCTACAAAATACATAATGCAACTGTAAAAAAAAAAAAAAAAAACCAAGAGATTCAGGAGGGGGTTAACTGGGGAGCTGGGGGAAAGGGTTAAAATTCGGAGTCAGATCACAAAGGTCTGCATTGTATGGGTGATGATTAAACTGAGAGGTACATAAATATTTTATTCTCTAATACCTTATATATATATATTACATTTTAAAGTTTCTGTTCAATCTTTTTAAACCTCACAAGGAAGTCCAGCTTAACAGAAAAGTACCCAGACTCCAGTTTACCAGAGCCTGGAGTTCCAAACCAGTAGCTTGGGGCTGAAGCTGGCCATGCTTGTTTTGTTTGGACAGGGCGATGTTTTGTTTTGCTTTTTCACTGTAATGTGCATGCCTTCTGGCAGGATGTGCACCCTCCAATTAGTCACAGGTACCACCACAATGCCTATGGCATGTGATGGTTTCTTGAGAAATAAGCCAAAGAAACTGGAGCCCTCATGCACTGCTGGGGAGAAGGTGAGATGGTGCAGGAGCTTGGGAAAACAGTTTGGCAGCTCTTCCAACGTTAAACAGTTTCCACAAGACCCAGCAATGCCCGTGCCTAGGTATCTACCTGCGAGAAATGAAAACATATGTCCACACAAAGGCTGGTACACAAGCAGGGTTACTCATAAAGCCAGGGAACGTGGAAACAGCCCAAGTGTCCATCAACTGGCGAATGGATTGAACATGGAGTGCGGAGGAACATTGTTCCACCACTGACAAGGATAAAAACGTCAGTCACCGACCACATAGTATATGATTTCATCTATAGGAAATGCCCAGAATAGGCAAATCTCAAATCTGTACAGACAGAAAGTAGAGTAATAAACTGATAAAAACTAAAAGCCAGGCTTGGTGGCGCCCGCTTGTAATCCAGTATTTCAGAAACTGAGACGTGGAGGATTGCAGGTTCGAGGACAGTTTCAGAAAGTAGTGAGACTCTCATCAACCTAGTGAGACTCTGTTTCCAAATAAAAATAAAATGGGGCTGAGAGTGTAGCTCAGAGGTAGAATGACCCTGGGTTCAATCCCCAGTGCCGCCAAAAAAAAAAAAAAAAAGTGATAAAAATAACATAATGGCGAAGGCCTGTAATCCAGCTACTCAGCAGGCTGAGAGGGGAAGATCCCAAGTTCGAGGCCTGTCTAGGCAAATTAAAGAGACTCTGTCTCAAAATAAAACTTAAAAAAGGCTGGAGGTGTAGCTCAGTGGCAGAGCACTTGCCCAGCATGTGTAAGGCTCTGGGTTTGATCCCCAGTAACCTGTGTGTGTACGCGCGCACAAACGCATGCACACACACGCGCGTGCGCGCACACATTGTATGGAGCATGGGAATAAACAAATTCAAGAACTCATAAGCAACTGTCTGGATATGTCAGCATATGGCTCAGACCAACGAACCTTTGGATCATGAAATTTCTTCTTGAATCTGATGGACTTACATCATCAATGCATTTGTGGCTACTGACAAGCGTCTGATAAGATTCAATACACCCATCAAAGACACTAGACAGCACCCACAAAAACCCTATAAAAGAGCAGTTTTCCCTACTGATTCAACCATAGCTCCCATTCATTTTCATAAATGTCGAAGAATTATGAAATTTTCAGAAGTTAACACAAAATTGATCTGAAAAAATATAAACCATTCTTTTAAAATGTATCTGTATTCATTTTCAAAGCAACTTAAACTGTATACATATATATGTATAATTTATTAGTTTTACAGTAACAGAATTGGATACTAAGCAAGGATATTGTAGCTTTTAAAGGAAAAGTATTAAATTGAGCCTCTCTGACTAGTAATTTAAAATGATTCAATCACTTCATGTTAATTTCAAATCCCTAACTCTCAAGTTATAAATACAGCTCCCATAAAGCCATAATTCATTTTATGGATTAGTTTGCATTCCACAAACATGGTGGTAATTAATCTCATACCATTAATAAAAAATCCAGCCTTTAATTTGTGATTTCTTTCCTATTTTTCCTCAAATTTAATGAAGTCAGCATGTCACTGAACTGCTACATTCCAAAATTTCTGTTTTCCCTTTTTATCTTGATATTACATGGGGTGTGTGTGTGTGTGTGTGTGTGTGTGTGTATTACTGGGGACTGAACCCAGGGACATTCAACCTCCAAGCTACATCCCCAGCTCAATTTTATTTTTTGTTTGGAAACAGGGTCTAAGTTGCTGAGAGTCTTGATAAGTTGCCAAGGCTGGCTTTGAACCTGCGATCCTCCTGTCTCAGCCTCCCAAGTACTGGGATTACAGGTGTGTGTCATCATGCCCAGCTTCTGAGGTAATTTTTAAGACATAAATTGATAATTAAAAATTTTTATAAATAAGAAGCATAGGTAGGTCACTCTGTGGTGAGTGGTAAAACTAGAATTTGACTTCCGGTCAGTCAGTATCTAAAACTACTATAGGATACTGTCTCCAGATTTGTTCAGAGTTGCCGACTTTTCAAATAAAGCGAAGGTGTCCACCCTGGAGGCAAGCAGCGCCCACAAGCAAGTTACCCAGAGTCACAACTCATTTCACTGGCAGGCTCAAAATCCCACCATTATTTTTGACATAACTGTAATTTCACACCCTAATAACAGAATATCTCATAGTCCTCCCAACTAGAGACACTTAAGAACTATCTCTACGTCAACAATAATACACATTTACAGAACCCTTTATAAAACACTTTATCGATTACTAATTAACTGGATTTCTTTGGGGGAACCCCTATGTGAGATACAGGAGGCAGGCATCACACAGATGAGGTTCAAAACAGTTGAAAATAGCCAGGCATGGTGGCCCACACTTGTAATCCCAGTACTTGGGAGGCTGAGACAAGAGGATCGTGGGTTCACGGCCAGCCTCAGCTACTTAGTGAGGCCCTCTGCAACTTAGTGAAACCCTGTTGTAAAATAAAGAATTAAAAAATAGGGCTCGGAGTATAGCTTGGAGGTGGAATGTCCCTGGGTTCCATCCCCATTTCTAAAAAAAAAAGAAGTTGAAAATAGAAAATAACTAGCCACAATAACATAGTTCACAAGGATTTGACTCAGATTTTCTGACTCCAAGTACAGTGCTTTTTTTCAACTCAACTCAAAAGGACATCTGTGGCGTGGTCTCTATGGTATTTACAGAACATATACTTTGTGCAAAGCAACATGCCAAGCGGCTTCCCCTTCCTCCTGTCCACCCCAGGGTCCAGGGTCAGCACCAAAACATCTCCTGCACAGCTGATCTCCATCAAGCGCCCGTCTTTCCTGCTCTGGCCCATGCTCTGCATTACTAAGTGATGACTTCTCTACCTCCCCTGAACACAATACTCAATACACAATACATCAAAGACAGTATCTTACTGTAAAAATACAGGCCACATTTCCTTGTGTGCCTTCTAGGTTTCCTGTAATCTGATCCCAGCTTAGTAGATCAATTTAATTTCTCTCCATTCAATGAGAAAGCCCTAACTAATCTCTTCATTTTTTTCCAGTTCATTTCCCCTCTCTTTGGTTCATCCCCTGGTAGAAATGCAGAGGCAACACATACGTGCTCCTCCTCCTCGGTCCCTAACAGTCTCTTCCCTCAAAGACTTAAAATCAACTTGTCATCCCAGTACTTGGGAGGCTGAGATAGGAGGATAACAGGTTCACAGCCAGCCTCAGCTACTTAGTGAGGCCCTCTGCAACTTAGTGAGACCCTGTTTCAAAAATAAAGAATAGAAAATAGGGCTGGGGGTGTAGCTCAGAGGTAGAATGCCCCTGGGTTCAATCCCCAGTTCCAAAAAAAATCAACTCAACAACTAGAATTAAGCCATAATGATTAAACTAGGCAGCTGACAAGTATTTGGAGGAGAAGAATCATGCAGGGCAGTACAAAGTCCTTCAAGAAGGCAGGGCCTGACATGAGCTCTGCTAGGCAGGAGTAAAAGCCACCTAAGCCACCTACCGAGGAATCCCCGAGGAATCCCCCGAAGCCTCCCGGCCCACCCGCTTCTCCCCGTTTCTGTCTCATCTGATCCTTCAGAGAGGACCTCACCTCCTGCTTCACAAAGCCTTCCTCGGGCACCCGAGGACCCAACACAATGCTCTTCTGGTGCACTGACTGTATATAACACGCAGCGTGGTACTTTCCCCATACCCACAGACCCTGTCCCTTCAAGCTGAGTAATGAACATGGAGACAGCCATGTGTCTCTACGCTGAGCGTTCCGATTGCTCAAGAGAACTCAATTCCACAGTCATCATGCTTTGAGTTATTTAAAAAAAAAAAATCAACATAACATTGCTTCTTAACTTACCTGGCGTCTCCTTTGGTATTGGAAAGGTTCGTATTTGCAGGATTAAGGATAATCTTGTTTGAATCAACATCCACCACGCATTTGGTATGCAAATCCATTTCTGCAAATTAAAAGAATGAAAAATAGCCATTTTTAACAGGTAATTTATTTTGAAGAAAGCATTTCACAAAAATCCAACATTCTCAGTGGGGTTTAAAAAAAAGAAAGTCAGGCTGGGCATGATTACACCTGTAATCCCAGTACTTGGTAGGCTGAGGTAGAAAGATCACCGATTCAAAGCCAGCCTCGGTAATTTAGCAAGGCTTTCAGCAACTTAGCAAGACCCTGTTTCCAAATAGAAAATAAAATAGGGCTGAGGGTGTAGCTTGGACATCATCAAGAGAGAAAAAGACAACACACAGAATTGAAAAACTACTTGCAAACCATATACTTCATAAGGGACTTGCATTAGGATACATATAAAGAGCTCTTACGCTTCAATAATAAAAAGACAAATAGTCCAATATTTAAATTCACAAAGAAGCCGGGCGTGGTGGCGCACGCTTGTAACCCCAGCATTCGGGAGGCTGAGACCAGAGGATCCGGGTTCGCCACCAGCCTCAGCTACCTAGTGAGGCACTCTGCAACTTAGTGAGACCCGGTTTCAAAATAAAGAATAAAAAATAGGGCTGGGGGTATAGCTCGGAGGTAGAATGCCCCTGAGTTCAATCCCCAGTACCGAAAAAAAAAAAAAATTCACAAAGAATCAGAATAGGCGTTGCTCAAAAAAGATACAAAAATGCCCAGTAAGCACAAGAAAAGATGCTCAATATCATCAGACACTGGAAAAAACGCAAACCCAGACTACAATGATACACCACTTCACACCACTGGGATAACTATAATCAAAAGCAGATAATCACAAACATTGGCAAGGATGTGGAGAAATTAGAATCCTACTACATTACTAGTAGGAATACAAAATGATGCAGTCACAGTGCAAAACTGTTTGGCAGTTCCTCAAAAGGTTAGAGTTACCATATGACCCAGCAATTCTACTCCTCACTATGAATCTGAGAGATATGACAAACTATGTGCACACAAAAACTTACATATGAACCCGGAGCCAGAGGATCCGGGTTCGAGGCCAGCCTCAGCTATTTAGTGAGGCCCTCCACAACTTAGTGAGACCCTGTTTCAAAAATAAAAAATAACAAATAGGGCTGGGGGTATAGCTTGGAGGTAGAATGACCCTGGGTTCAATCCCCAGTCCTACAAAAACAAAAAAACAACAAAAAAAAACTTACATGCGAATGTTCACAGCAGCATTTTTTGGATAAAATAGAAAAAGGAGAAACAACCAAAATGTCCATCAAGTAATGAATGGATACATGTGATGTTCCCAGAGAATGGAACATTATTCAGCCATTAAAATGAAGTACTAAGCGGGGCATGGTGGAGTGTGCTTGTCATCCCAGTACTTGGAAGACTGAGACAGGAGGATCCCTGGTTCACAGCCAGCCTCAGTTACTAAGCAAAGTCCTCTGCATTTCCAAATAAAGAATAAAAAATAGGGTGGGGGTATAACTCAGAGGAAGAATGCCCCTGGGTTCAATCCAATAAATAAACAAATAAAATAATAAATAAAAATATATAACAAATAAAAAAATAAATAAAAATAAAATGAAGTACTAATACAAGCTCCAACCTGGATGAAGCTACTCTAAGTGAAAAAGTCAGTCACAAACCGGGCATGGTGGCGCACGCTTGTAATCCCAGCATTCGGGAGGCTGAGACCGGAGGATCCGGGTTCACGGCCAGCCTCAGCTACCTAGTGAGGCACTCCGCAACTTAGTGAGACCCGGTTTCAAAATAAAGAATAAAAAATAGGGCTGGGGGTATAGCTCGGAGGTAGAA
>PVLC010040167.1:0-13972 GCA_004027655.1 Graphiurus murinus
CCCTTTTTTTTTTTTTTTTTTTTTATTATTCTTTATTTTGAAACAGGATCTCACTAAGTTGCAGAGGGCCTCACTAGGTAGCTGAGGCTGTCCTCGAACCCAGATCCTCTGGTCTCACCCTCCCAAATGCTGAAATTACAAGCGTGCACCACCACTCCCGGCTTACCCAGCCCTATTTTTAATTTTTATTTTGAAACAGGGTCTGTCGAGATGGATGAGAATCTCCCTACTGGCCGGGGAGCCAGTGATCCTCCTGTCTCAGTACTGGGATTTCAAATGTGTGCTGCCATGCCCTGCTGGATGTTTTAAGATTTATCTTAGCGGGTGTGGTGGCGCACGCTTGTAATCCCAGCATTCGGGAGGCTGAGACCGGAGGATCCGGGTTCATGGCCAGCCTCAGCTGCCTAGTGAGGCACTCTGCAACTTAGTGAGACTCGGTTTCAAAATAAAGAATAAAAATAGGGCTGGGGGTGTAGCTCGGAGGTAGAATGCCCCTGAGTTCAATCCCCAGTACCACCAAAAAAAAGAAAAAAGATTTTATCTTGTATAGCCAGGTATGGTTGCACATGCTTGTAATCCCAGCTACTCAGGAAGCTGAGGCAGGAAGATTGCAAGTTTGAAGTCAGCCTTGGTAATTTAGTAAGACCCTATTTCAATTGTTTGTGTGTGTGTATGTGTTACTAGGAATTGAACCCAGGGCCTTGCATATGCTTAGGCAAGTACTCTACCACTAAATCACATCCCCAGCCCTTCAAAATGAAATTTAAAAAATAAGGGATTGTTGCTGGGCATGGTGAAACACTCCTGAAAGTCTAATACTTGGGAGGCTGAGACAGGTGGATTCCAAGTTCTCAGCCAATGTTAGCAACATATGGAGGCCCTTTGCAACTTAGACCCTGTTTCAAAGTAAAAAATAAAACAAGTAGGGTGTAGCTTAGAGGCAAAGTACCCCTGGGTTCAATCCCCAGTACCACACAAAAAAAGGGGAAGATATAGCTCAGAAAAGGGGGCGGGATGTAGCTCAGTGGTACAGTTCTTGTATCAACATGTGTGAGGTCCTGGGTTCAATTCCTAGTACTATTAAAAAAAAAACAAAACTCCAGTATCTTGTGTAATGTCAGTCATTCTCACTAGAATAACATTCCATGAAGGCAGGGATTTTTACCTGTTACACTGTTTGGTCTTTGCCAGGACAGTACCTGGCATATAGTTAGCAATCAGTAAATATCTGTTGGCGGAGCCAGGTGTGGTGGCACCTGCCTGTAATCTCAGTACTCAGGACGATTGCAGATTGGAGGACAGTCTCAAGAACTTACTGAGACCCTGTCTCAAAATAAGAAGTAAAAAAAGGCTGGGGGTAGCTCAGAGGTAGAATGCCCCTGGGTTCAATCCCCAGTCCCACAAAAAATAAAAACATGTATTTGTTGGCAGAATGTTTTGTGTATTCCTCTCAGTAGCATTGAACAAGTAGGCCAAAGGTTTAGTTTGTTTGTAAAATATAACACTTATCTCTATTAACATACAACCTTTGAACTCTGAATTGGCTTTAATCCAGTGTTCACTATAAAGTTGTGGCTGGGAAGAAAAGGAAACAGAGTCAACCAGATCAAGATTCAAATTTTAGTTCAGTCACTTATCTGCATAACTGTGGAAAAAACATTGCATTTCTCTGGGCCTTTGTATCTGTAAAATAAGAGGCTTCCTTTCAGAGTTGTTTTGAGACTGAGTAAGCACAGCAGCTAGCATATCTCAGGACTGGAAAGTGGAACCCACGTCAGCTGTTCAGTCTGTGTTCCTAGCCCCGTGTAATTCACAGAGGGATTCAGCTGTTTCTCATTATTTGAGAACTTGAGACACAGGAAGTTAAGGGGGTATAATGAGTGAATGTTTTGTTTAACCTATCTGGAGGAAAAAACAATTGGAAAATCTTGTGTTTTAAGGGCCTCTGTTTCCTTTCATGTATTCTGTTCCTAAAGGGAGGAATTCTTGGTCTGGAGAGGTAGCTCTGGGAGGGCATGTGCTTAGCGTGCTCCAGGCCCTGGGTTTAATCCCTAGCACCGTCAAAAAAAACAAGTTTCATGTCTGGGTTGAATTGAGCCACATGTGTCCATCTGGCCTCGGGGCTGGCGCCTCTGTGGGCCCCCCTTGTGGCAGTGGTATGTACAGCCTTGTGTTTGAAGCCAAGCCTGGATTCATGGTGTGTGTCTGTCCAGTGAGCAGCTTGCAGAGCACCTGCCTCTGTGTCTTTCAGAATCTTCCTTGGAAAAGGAGAGGGAGACGCCCAGCCCCATCGACCCCAACTGTGTGGAGGTGGATGTGAACTTCAATCCCGATCCTGCCGACCTGGTCCTCTCCAGTGTGCCAGGTGGGGAGCTCTTCAATCCCCGGAAGCACAAGTTCGCAGAGGAGGACCTGAAGCCCCAGCCCATGATCAAAAAGGCCAAGAAGGTCTTTGTCCCCGATGAGCAGAAGGTAACTTGGTGTCCTTTATCAGTAAAGGTGCTACAGTGATTCAAGGGTTGAGGACTGGGCTGCAGGGTTGTGTAGCTAGTGATAGAGCTTGCCTAGCATGCCCCAGGCCCTGGGGTCCTTCCTCAGCACCCCCCCACCCCCCAAAAAAAATCCAGGAATTGTGCTTCCTGCAGTGTGATTTTTCTGGAGACCCCTCCCTCCAAGACATGGTTCAGTGCACAGAGCCACATCCTGCAGCAGTTGGGTAGGAATAAAGGCAGGCAGGTGGCGCTTGGCCCCAGTGACTCCCTGTAGTTTTGCTCTCCTTTCCAAGGCCCCTGGCTGTGTTGATGTCCTGCCTCTCTGGCTTTAGCCCAGCTCTTGGGCAAGAGCTCACTAGGCCACAGGAACTGGGCTTGAACATGGCCCTGTTTAAAGGACAAAAGACAGCTTGTATGTTGTGATCTCTGGGGATGAGCTTGAGCGAGCAAGCTCTCAAACTGGTGGTTCTGTGGGAACTTGTGGGAAGAGGGAACTCTGCTGTTTTTTCATCTTCTTCTCTGAAAAACTTAGTGGAGTGTGGTGGCCCACACCTGTAATCCCAGTACTTGGGAAACTGAGACAGGAGGATCGCAGGTTCGAAGTCAGCCATGGCAACTTAGCAAGACCATCAGCAACTTAGTGAGACCCTGTTTCCAAATAAGAAATAAAATTAGGCAGTTGGGCTAAGATATAACTTGGAGATAGAATGCCTCTGGGTTTAATCCCCAGTAACAAAAAAATAAATAAGGCCAGGGGTGTAGTTTAAGAGGTAGAACCCCCCTGGGTTTAATCCCCAGTACCAAAAAAAATATAAGTAAAAATTTAAAAATAAAGCCAGATGTGGTGGCGCTCGCTTGTAATCCCAGTACTTGGGAGGCTGAGACAGGAGGATCGCAGGTTCGTGACCTGCCTCAGCTATTTAGTGAGGCCCTGCACAACTTAGCAAGACCCTGTTTCAAAACAAAGAATAAAAAATAGGCCTGAGATGGGGGAAAAATTAGGACTGGGGATGTAGCTCAGAGGTAGAATGCCCCTGGATTCAATCCCTGGTACTACACAAACGAATGGGGCTGTGGCTTGTAAGCAGAGCGCCCAGTACCGTGACTGAGCAGTCAGTAGCTTAGAGGCGAGACCCTGCATCTGAACGTCAGAGTTGGACACACCTGGGTGTTACCTAAAACCTAGCTGTGCCTCAGATTCTTCATCTATAAAATGGAAACTTGCCTCATGAGGACGTTCCTAAGACTAATAATGATGGGCCAGGCCTCATGTATATATTAACTATGTAATCCTAAAACAACTCAGAGGTAGCTACTCTTGTTCTGCCCCATTATAGTGCTGAGGACCTGAGACACTGAAAATTTAAGAAATTTGTCAGCCGGGTATGGTGGCACACACTTGCAATCCCAGTACTTGGGAGACAGGCAGGAGGATTGCAGGTTCACAGCCAGCTTCGGCAACTTGTGAGGCCCTCTGCAACTTAGTGAGACCCTGTTTCAAAATAAAGAATAAAATAGGGCTGGGGGTGTAGCTCAGAGGTAGAATGCCCTGGGTTCCATCCCCAATACCACCAAAAAAAAAAAAAAAAAAAAAAAAAAATTTCTGGTTCTGTTGTAACAGTCTTACAGAACCAGAGTTGAACTCAGGGGACTGGACCCTGGTGGCAGTTTCATAACCACAACCAAAACTCCTAAGCAAGGCAAGGTCACAGATGGTGCTCAATGGTGGAGTGGCACACTGCTGGCCACTAGTCAGTGGAGACTCCACTGGGCGTGGTGACACATGCCTGTAAGCCCAGTAGTTCGGAGGCTGACACAGGAGGATCACAGGGTTGAGGCCAGCCTCAGCAATTTAGGGAGACCCTCAGCAACCTAACAAGACCCTATTTCCAGCTGGGCATGGTGGTGCACGCTTGTAATCCCAGTACTTGGGAGGCTGACACGGGAGGATCACAGGTTCATGGCCAGCCTCAGCAATTTAGTGAGACCCTGTTTCAAAATAAAAGAATAAAAATAGAAGCCGGGCGTGGTGGCGCATGCTTGTAATCCCAGCATTCGGGAGGCTGAGACCCGAGGATTCGGGTTCGAGGCCAGCCTCAGCTATCTAGTGAGGCACTCTGCAACTTAGTGAGACCCGATTTCAAAATAAAGAATAGAGGCTGAGACCGGAGGATCCGGGTTCACGGCCAGCCTCAGCTACCTAGTGAGGCACTCTGCAACTTAGTGAGACTCGGTTTCCAAATAAAGAATAAAAAATAGGGCTGGGGGTATAGCTCGGAGGTAGAATGCCCCTGAGTTCAATCCCCAGTACCGCAAAAAAAAAAAAATAAAGAATAAAAAATAGGACTGGGGGTGTAGCTCGGAGGTAGAATGCCCGAGTTCAATCCCCAGTACGGCAAAAAAAAAAAGAATAAAATAGGGCTGGGGGTGTAGAATGCCCCTGGGTTCAATTCCCAGTACCCCACACACAAAGACTCTTTTTCCTAAAAATAAAATAGGAACCGGGCGTGGTGGCGCATGCTTGTAATCCCAGTACTTGGGAGGCTGAGACTGGAGGATCTGGGTTTGCTGCCAGCCTCAGTTACTTAGTCAGGCCCTCTGCAACTTAGTGAGATCCTGTTTCAAAATAAAAGAATAAAAATAGAAGCCGGGCGTGGTGGCGCATGCTTGTAATCCCAGCATTCGGGAGGCTGAGACCAGAGGATCCGGGTTCGTGGCCAGCCTCAGCTACCTAGTGAGGCACTCTGCAACTTAGTGAGACTCGGTTTCAAAATAAAGAATAAAAAATAGGGCTGGGGATGTAGCTCGGAGGTAGAATGCCCCTGAGTTCAATCCCTAGTGCCACAAAAAAAAAAAAAAAAAAAAATAGAAGCCGGGCATGGTGGCGCACGCTTGTAATCCCAGCATTTGGGAGGCTGAGACCAGAGGATCCGGGTTCGTGGCCAGCCTCAGCTACCTAGTGAGGCACTCCACAACTTAGTGAGACCCTGTTTCAAAATAAAGAGTAGAAAATAGGGCTGGGGGTGTAGCTCGAAGGTAGAATGCCCCTGAGTTCAATCCCCAGTACCACAAAGAATAAATAAGGTAGAGCTGGGGGTGTAGCTCAAAGGTAGAATGCACCTGGGTTCAATTTCAGTACCACCACCACCACCAAAAAAAAAGTGACCCTTTCCTCTACCATGCAACCTGCCAGAAGACCTTGTCCCTCCTCCTGCCCCCCCACCACCACACAGGGCATTCACTCAGTGTTGGCACGCGCAGGAACTTCCCCAGGGTCCCAGCTTTAGTTCTGGCCGCACCAGGGAGTTATGGGGAGAGGTGAGTGGCAGAATCACAAGATTGAGTTCTCTCAGGGGAAGCCAAGAGACCCACCGAGGCCGTTCTCCCCTAGGATGAAAAATACTGGACGAGACGCAAGAAGAACAACGTGGCAGCCAAACGGTCCCGCGACGCCCGGCGCCTGAAGGAGAACCAGATCACCATCCGGGCGGCCTTCCTGGAGAAGGAGAACACGGCGCTGCGGACGGAGGTGGCCGAGCTGCGCAAGGAGGTGGGCAAGTGCAAGACCATTGTGTCCAAGTACGAGACCAAGTACGGGCCCTTGTAACCCGGGCGCCGCCGGGCTGGGCGCCACCTGCCCTCAGACTGCCTGGGGGCTGCATGACCCCACACGTGCGTGGAGACTTGGGACTCATCGTGGGCGCGTGGTGGCGCACCTGCTCCAGGAGCGTTCATGTCTCAGCTTCATTATAACACGGCCAGCACACTCGGCAACTCCCCCAGGAGGCCAGCAGCCTCCTCGCCACGGGGAACACGAGAGAATCTACGGAGACGGTGAATTGGCCCAAGTTTCTCTTCTTGGATGCCCTGGCCACGTCGGACGGGGACAGATCCCTCCTTTCCAGGGCGCTCAGGCATCCCTCGACTCCCCCTCAGGCCCCAGCCTGAGCTGCAGAGTGAGTCATGAGAGCCGTCACCCTTACGTCTTCTCAGGTAGCAGGCGCATTTCCACTTGGGTAGGTCGTGCACCTCGCCCTCCCTGGAGAGTCTGAGACAACCGTCATCGCATCTCCCTTGGAGGCAGGAGGACTCAGCAGCTCCTCTGTTGGTGTAGGCAGGGTGCAGGCCGCAGGAGGGCATCTCTGCACAGCCTGGGAAGCGCGTCCTGCAGCCGGCGTGCACCCAGCCATTGTTAGCCCTGGTACCCCTTTTCTTTTGTGGCTCCAAGGCCTGAGGTCTGGAAGCCAGGGAGCCTGGCGACTGGCTCTCTCTGTGTCTCACCTGCAGGGGAGGAGACTCCCAGGGCAATCGTCTCTGGGCCCTGAGTGCCAATGTAGGGGAGGCCTTTCATCCCCTCTTCTCCAGGCCACTCCTGGAGGCCGTGTGACTCTTGTTTGACCCCCAGACTGGCCTCTGTGCCTGCAGTTTGTCACTCAGTAACCATTCTCAGATCTTGGATTTAAAAGGAAATCCCCCTAATCTAGGGAGCTTTGACTTCCTGGCCCCGAGGAATAGTTTCCGCAATCTGCGGCCTCGCGCTGTGGGCACCGGAGCTGGGGCCTGTTTCTTGAGGAGCTCCATTTTTTTTCTTGCTCTGCCCACCAGTGTGGCCTAGGCCAGAGTCCACTGTCCCTGGGGGGAAGAGATCCTCCCAGTTCTTACGACAGGATTCCTCCTGAGCAAGCCCCCCAGATGGTGTCAGCGGGGAGGAACACCTAGCCAGCAGGCTTTTGGGACATTTACACTACACTGGCCTTGCGTCCCCTGGGTCTCGGTACCAGGAATCTGGCCATGCGCACGAGCCGGCCACAGTGTGGAGTGGTGGCGCAGCTGTGGCTTCCTCTGGCTGACGCCTGCGCTTTCCCCTCTGGCTGGACTTGTCCTTCTGCTCTGCCCAGAAGATTAACTGAAGATGCTTGTAGAGCCCTCTGCTCACTCGGGTCATGAGGCACCTCAAGACGGATGTGTTTACTTGCTCCTGGCGGGCAGCCTATGTGAAGCGGAGACAGAGGGGACAGGTGCGCTTTGTCATACTTAACACTGGCTTTATTTAAAATGGTGGCTTGAACTCCCGAGCCCCCTGCTAAGACTTTTCCTAACAGATGTTAAGACCAGGGGAAGCCGGCTACCGGCCATGGGCTGCACCCCCTTGGACATCAGGGCCCTCGGGGGCCTGTACACCCACCTCTCTGGGGCCTTGACAAGGGCCCCCGAGGCCAGGGGAGGTGTTCCCTCCCACCACGCCCCAGATTCTCTCTTTGTGGTTCTATAAAAACCATGTGCACACTCTTCACTGTTGTGACCACACAGGGCAGTTGCATCCAGCATGTCCGTGTCCTGCCCGCTGGCTCCTCCCTCTGGCTGGCTGCTCACCCAGAGGCCAGCTCTCATTTTGTTACTGGTGGACAAGCCTAGAGCTGAAAAGCTCTTCATTTTCTTTGCCTAGAAAACGTAAGGTTTGTGTTTTTTTGTTTGTGGTTTTTTCTTTTTTAAGATGGACACTTCATCTCTGGATGGTATTGTGTTCAGTCCCAGCAGAGCCCAGGCTGGACGGGAGGGAGCCTGTCCAGAGGTTGACAGAGGTTTCCTCCTTTTGGAGGAAAAGGTGATCAGGTTAGCTTGTTTCTCCCCGGCCTAGGAACCAAGGCCTTGCAGAAAGAGGGTCAGCGCCTGCTCGGTGGGTTTTGGGGATGGGAGTCTCCCTGACCCCCCCCCCCCCCAAGGCCCTCTCTCTCAAAGGCCAGTAGCTAAAGACTGAGTGTCCTATGCTCGGATCTCTGACGACTTCTAAATAGCATCGGGGGCTGGAGAAACCGGCTCAAGCTTCGGGGCGCTCCCTGGGTCCACCTTGGGCTGGGAAGTGCCGGCTACTTCCTGAGCCTCCCATCTTCAGCTCCGAGGCAGCCTTCCTGCAGCCTCAGAACAGACAAATCATGAATGAGCCAGAACGTTGCGAGAGTGTACATAGGAGAAATGTATATCTAGATAGAGAAACGCATACGTCTAGCCGGCAGCCTAGTGGACGAAATGGGTGAGCCTACCTTGGTCGAAGGAAGAGCTTTGCCCAGCTGAGGGGGCGCTGCAGTCCCTGGGGAGCCTGCGGGGGGAACGCGCTTTTGAGCTGGGCACCTCTCCACATGGTCCTGAGAACTGTACTCCCTGTGACACAGGCCCAAGGAGCTCCTGATTTTCATGGCAAGTTCCATCCCAGCTCCTTTAACATCTGTTAATTAAGTGCAATAAATTTTTCTAGGAAATGGCAAAGATGACTTCCAGGTGGAGATTGCTATCCTTTGGTGTTGGGGATGCCAGAACACCACTTGGTCTTATTTTTCTAAGTGCGTGTGATGTGGTGGCATGTGTGGGGCTCTGCGGCCTCCCCTGGGAGCTGGCATTCCAGCGGCCCTCTCCTGTCCCTTTGTGGGAGAAGGAGGCTAGGAGAAGATCCCATCTTCCCAGCTGGAGAGGGCAGGAGCAGACCGCAGCCCGTTGGCCTTACGTGCGTGTGTGCGTGCGAGTGTGTCACTGTCGGTGGGCCAGAGTGACGTGGTAGGGAGGGAAGCCGGGAATGTATCCTTTTCAAGACAAAATTAAATATTTTGAGATGAGAACTTTGTGGTTGTCGTCGTCATTCCCCCACGTCTCCTCTGTGTGTGTGGTTCTAGGAGCCAGAGAGTGGAGCCAAAAACATTCTCAGTAGAATCCCATCCCAGGCATAGCCTGTTGCCCACCAGATACCTTTGGCCAAGACACCTAGCCCCCCTGTGCCTTAATTTCCTCATCTGTCAAATGGAAGTAGTCCTGCGTGTGTGTGTGTGTGTGTGTGTGTGTGTGTGACCCACAGGTCTTCTACCCCATCCCTATTTTGTTTTTTATTTGGAAATAGTCTAAGTTGCTGAGCCTGGCTTCGAACCTGTGATCCTGCCTCAACTTTCCAAATAGTGGGATTACAGGCATGCACCACCATGCCGGGCTTCCTGCACTGTTTTTCTTTAAGGACACATACTAGACCAAAAGCAACCTGAACGGATGAAAGTGCTGTACAACTGGTAGAAAGATAGGACTGCTAAGAAAAGTGTCCTAGAGCCGGGTGTGGTGACGCACGTTTGTAATCCCAGCATTTGGGAGGCTGATACCAGAGGATCCAGGTTCGTGGCCAGCCTCAGCTACCTAATGAGGCACTCTGCAACTTAGTGAGACCTGGTTTCAAAAATAAATAAATAAGAAATAGGGCTGAGGGTATAGCTTGTAGGTAGAATGCCCCTGAGTTCAATCCCCAGTACCACAAAAAAAAAAAAAACCCAAAAAGTGTCCTAGACACTTGATGACCACCGTGTAAAAAAAGAAGACTGGAGCCGGGCGTGGTGGCGCATGCTTGTAATCCCAGCATTCGGGAGGCTGAGACCGCAGGATCTGGGTTCTCGGCCAGCCTCAGCTACCTAGTGAGGCACTCTGCAACTTAGTGAGACTCGGTTTCCAAATAAAGAATAAAAAATAGGGCTGGGGGTGTAGCTCGGAGGTAGAATGCCCCTGGGTTCAATCCCCAGTACCGCAAAAAAAAAAAAAAAGAAAGAAAAAAGACTGGAATTGTGGGTCCAGGTAGTGGGATTGTAGGGGTTTTTCTTTTCCCATTTGGGTAAATTTTCTAGCCAGATGTGATGCACACCTGTAATGCCAGTACTTGGAACAATGAGACAAGAGAACCTCAGGTTCAAGACCAGTCTCAGCCTCAACAAGTAGTAGTAAGACTCAACAACCTAATGAGATTCTATTAAAAAAAAAAAAAAAAAGTAAAATAGGACTGGGGGTGTACCTAGGAGGAAGAATGCCCCAGGTTCAATCCCCAGTGCCAAAAGAAAAACTTCTGTGGTCACAAAAGACAAGTTTAAACCAGGTGTAGCACCTGCATGTAATTCTAGTACTTGGGAGACTTGAGATGGGATTGCAAGTTCCAGGCCAGTCTCTGCAACCTAGCAAGACCCTTTTTCAAAAATAAGGCTGAAAAAACTGGAAGAAAAAAAAAAAATAAGGCTGACCTTATAGCTTGGAGGTAGAATGACCCTGGGTTCAATCGCAGGACCACATGCATCCACACAAAAAGACAAATTTAGCCTGGTGTGTGGTACATACCTGTAATCTCAGTACTTTAGAAGCTGAGAGGAGAGGTTTGAGGCCAGTCTCAGGAATTTAGAAGGACCTTGTTTCAGAATAAAGTAGGCCTGGGGTATCTTGGAGGTAGAACACCCCTGAATTCAATCCTCAGTACAAAAAAAAAAAAAAAAAAAATTCAGTTAAAGTGGCACACACTTGTAATCCCAGTACTTGGGAGACAGACTGGAGGATCCAGGTTCGCGGCCAGCCTCAGCTACTTAGTGAGGCCCTCCGCAACTTAGTGAGACCCTGTTTCAAAATAAGTAATTAAAAAAAATAGCACTAGGGGTGTAGCTCAGAGGTAGAATGCCCCTAGGTTCAATCCCCAATACCAAAAAAATAAAGTGGCACACACCTTTAGTCCCTGCTACTCAGGAAGCTGAGGCAGGTGGATCTCAAATTTGAGACCAGCCTAGGCAATTTGGAGAGGTCTTGACTCAAAGTTTATGCACAATTAGGCATCAAGGTGCACACCTGTAATCCCTGTGCTTGGGAGGCTGACCCAGGAGGATCACAGGTTTGAGGCCAGCATGGGCAATTTAGTGAGGCCCTGTCTCAAGGAGTCAGGCATGGTGGCACAAGTTTGTCATCCCAATACTTGGGAGGCTGAGACAGGAGAATCGCAGATTTAAAGCCAGCCTTGGCAACTTAGGCCCTCTGCAATTAATTGAGACCCTGTTTCCAAGTAAATAAAATTGGGTTGGGGGTATAACTTGGAGGTAGAATGCCCCTGGGTTCAATCTCCAATACCAAATAAATGAGGTGCTGCGGACATGCCTATAATCCCAGTAGTTGAGAGGCTATTACAAGAGGATTGTAAGTTTGAGATCTGCCTCAGCAACCAAGCAAGACTCAGTTTCTTTCTTTTCTTTTTTTTTTTTTTTTTGCGGTACTGGGGATTGAACTCAGGGGCGTTCTACCTCTGAGCTACACCCCCAGCCCTATTTTTTATTCTTTATTTTGAAACCGGGTCTCACTGTGAGGCACAGTTGCAGAGTGCCTCACTAGGTAGCTGAGGCTGGCCACGAACCCGGATCCTCCCGTCTCCGCATCCCGAATGCTGGGATTACAAGCGTGCGCCACCACGCCCGGCTAAGACTCCGTTTCTGTGTGTGTGTATGGTACTGGGGATGGAACCCAGGGGCTTTCTTCCTCCAAGCTACACCACCAGCCCTATTTTTTATTCTTTATTTTGAAACGGAGTCCAAGTTGCGGAGAGCCTCACTAAGTAGCTGAGGCTGGTCACGAACCTGCAATCCTGTCTGAGCCTCCCAAGTGCTGAGATTACAGGCGTGCACCCCCACACCTGGCCACAGTCGGCCTTCTAACCACCTGCCTCCTGGCCTTTGAGTTCCTCCTCGCCCCCACTCCTCCCTGGGTAACATAATGGGGAGGCAGTCATCCCAGCACATGCGGGCAAGCAGGGTGGAGAGGAACTCCACGCCCACCCAAACCGCTGCTCCTTCCTCCCGCCCTCGCTGTGCGCTGAGAGACAAAGGGGTGGCCGGCCATGGCGAGGGACGCCAGGAAAAGGCTGGGGCCCTGGGAGAACGGAGGTGGCACTGAAGCTGAGACCGGAGGGCAAATGGATGTGACGTCCCCAAGACTCACACACTGGCTGAGTGCAGAGCCAGGAGCCGCCCCAGCAGCTTCTGACCTGGATCTGCACGCTCGGTGTCCGTCCAGCCAGGCCAGAGCAGAGGCACAATGAAGGCAGTTGAGAGCCCCGGTGGCTGGAGGCTGGCACCTCCCTCGCCCCTAGGAGGGGACGAGGACTCCGAGAAGCCAGGCTAGGTGGAGCAAAATCTTTTAGCCCCAATCGTGAGATCCTTACGCAAGGCCCTGCGCAGCCCCCACCCACCCTGTGTCCATCTGCCCAGCCCTGGGGGAGCTAGGACGCCCTTCCCTGGGCTTGGTCACCTGAGGTCTGTCTCTCCCCAGTGATGACCTGTTAGTACCCACCATGTTTTCAAGTCTGCATACAAATGCTTTCACTCCAAGCAGAGTTCTGTGCAGCCTTGGGAAGCCCAGGGGCTGTGGGCTTGAACTATGTCAAAGCGGCGAGGACCCCTGGCTCGGGAGCTCGGCACCCGCATTTCAAGTGCTGCCTCCATTGCCAGGTTAGGGTATGTCTTGGGCCCCTCGCTTCCCCCCTCTGGTCTTCTGCTTTCTCATGTGTGTGCAGAGCGGGACCAGCCTCCCGGGGGTCAGGACGGGGTGAGGGTTGCCTGGTTGGGGTGGGTGCCAGCCTGCAGCAGCTGCCCTCCTGGGGACGGTGCAGAAGGTCCTGGCTTGCTGGGCGTGGTGGCACACGCTTGTCATCCCAGTACTTGGGAGACAAACAGGAGGATTGCAGGTTCACGGCCAGCCTCAGCTACTTAGTGAGACCCTGTTTCAAAATAAAGAATAAAAATAGGGCTGGGGAGGTGATCCCAGTCCCAGCAGCTGCTGGCCAACCGGGAGGAGTGTGACGCAGCCAGTGGCAGACCAGCTGTGTGACCTTGGGCAAGCTACTCCACCTCCCTGAGCCTTTTCCCTGTTTGGTTCCGGGAGGAGGAGCTACTCAGAAAGCCTGTGCGCCATCCTCCCACCCTGTGGTTTCCAGCTGCCTGGAGGACAGATTTCCAAATCGGGAGACCGGCCCTGTTCCTTGACAGCCCTCCCCACGCCAGCCCCCTGATGTGCGGGCCCACAGGGCTGGCCGCGCCTGAAGCTGCCAGCCAGAGATAGGGTGAGGTGGAGGAGCGGGCGGCGGCTCTCAGGATGGTGCCCCAGCCCTGAGTTCTCAACAGCTCCCCACTCCAGCACATGCTCCCCACCACTCGGGCCAACTCGGGCCCATTAGGATTATGTCAGGGCTGCCAGGCCCAGGAGCGCACGCCTGTAATCTCAGGACTCGGAAGAGACAGGAGGATCTCAGATTCGAGGCCAGCATTGACAATTTAGTAAGACCCTCAGCTACTTAGTGAGACCCTGTTTCAAAATAAAAAATAAGCTGGGCGTGGTGGCACATGCCTACAATCCCGGTACTGCTGAGACAGGACGATTGCAGGCTTGAGACCAGCCTCAGCAACTTAGTAGATCCCTCAGCAACTTAGCAAGCCCCTATTTCAAAATTAAAAAAGCCAGGTGGGAGCCGGGCGTGGTGGCGCACGCTTGTAATCCCAGCATTCGGGAGGCTGAGACCGGAGGATCCGGGTTCGCGGCCAGCCTCAGCTACCTAGTGAGGCACTCCGCAACTTAGTGAGACCCGGTTTCAAAATAATGAATAAAAAATAGGGCTGGGGGTATAGCTTGGAGGTAGAACGCCCCTGAGTTCAATCCCCAGT
>PVLC010040168.1:0-13978 GCA_004027655.1 Graphiurus murinus
TAATCCCAGTACTTGAGAGGCTGAGACAAGAGGATCACAGGTTTGAGGGCAGCCTTAGCAACTTAGCGAGACCCTGTTTCAAAACCAAAAACTTAGCCAGGCATGGTGGTCCATGCCTATAATCTCAGTACTTGAGAAGCTGAGACAGGAGAATTGCAGGTTTGAGAACAGACTCAGCAATGTAGCCAGACTCTCAGTGAGACCTTTTTTCAAAACAAGAAATATAAAGGGCCGGGAGTACAGCTCAGAGGTAGAAGGCCCTGGGTTCAATGCCCAATACCACAGAAAAAATAAATGAAAATATATAGTATAATGCCCCTGGGTTCAATCCCCAGTACCAGAAAAAAAAAAATCATGTCAACATACAGTGATGGCACAAGGACACTAAAGGGAGCCTCTGGGTCAGCCACAGAGTCAGCAGGGAAAGTTGTGGAATCAGTAACACGGATCAGATTCCATCTGCTTTTTTCTGCCTTGGGATTTTTCTAAGGACACAAGGACATATGATGGTACTCAGTGTCCAATGGTGTCTGGCAATGGTTGCTAGCTCGTGCTATCAGTAGCTCAGATTAGTGGAGGGATTAGCTGAGAAGAATAGAAGGGATGTTGCTAAAATAATGATACCTTAGTCAACTGTCAGTTGCATGAAGGTAAATTAAAGTGTATGAAATCAATTAAAACAGGACTAGCTCATCATTTTCAATTATGTGCTGTCTCCACTCAGCTGGAGCCAGGAGTTGAAAAGCAATATTAAGTCACTCACTTCTGTGCCCAATAGGAAAGAGCACGGTGATCCATTAGTGGCGTCTGTCTTGGTCACAGGTGGGGAAGAGGCAGCTTACCTGCCACAAGCCTGCCATTCTGTAATTAGGATAATAGTTCAATGGGGAGCTGACTATGTAAAACCTAGTAGCCCCATCCTCTTACACACTCAACATTTTTTTTTTTTTTTTTTTTTTTTTTTAGAGACAAACATGTTTGCAAAGTGTCTGTTGGAATACAGGTACCTGCAGACCAGTCTCAAACACTCCCTACCTCTGGACTCCTGCTTTTTTTTTTTTTTTTGTTACTGGTCAGACCTGGAAACAGCGGAGCGTCATCCTGAATCACTGAGGAAAGATGAATACAGGGTCATTAATTGCTATGCTGATTCAATTATATTTCTTTCAATGGTGGGGGAGTGAAGGAAGGAATCTATGTTGGACTTCCTAGAAGAGCTGATCTAAGCAAAATGTTGCTAACAAGAATATCCAGTTATCCAGAACTTCTCATTAAAGGGTCATCCCAGTCAATCATGAGACATGTGGAGTTACTGAGAGGCGCAACGGGGTTGGGAGGAGACCACACTTTCTTGTCTGGGTAATAACTCTTGCTGAAAGGCAGATGTGATACAAATGTCCTGGTACTTGTCACGCTTCACAGTAATTAACCTGACATCTCTGTTGTGCCGAGTCAACTCTGGTTTGGGTTAGGAAGGCAGCCGTGAACTCCAGGAGGTGGGGGAGGTGCATTGCCTTTAGTGCGTGTGTTCAACAGGTTGAGTTTGGTTTGGCAGAGGTTCCTGTCTGCTTGTTTGGGTTTGACTGTTCTGGAAAATCCACATGATAACCCTTTCTACCAATTGTAGAGAGGACAAGAGACATCTTGCTTATCATGCTGGAAAATCATTTAGGTTTCTGTTTTCAGGATGCTGTTTAATGGGAATAAAGGCCAAGGTATGGTTTTATGGGTTCCCTAAGTGTCTGGGAAGCTGTTAGAGGGGAGCAGTACAAGAGTTGGCATTTGTGTGCATGTACTCCGGTACTCCTGCCACAAACCCAGCAGCTCCTTACCTGCTGGAAAGCCCCACCCCAGATAGTATCACCTGGAGCTGCCATTCTGCAGACTCTGAAGGAACGGGCACAGAGACCCCTACTGTCCTCTCTGTGGGCCAGGCGACCAAGAGTGTTTATCCTTCTCTCTGAGCTGCAGATCCATGCTGTGCTGTTCCCAAAGGCAGACCATTAAGCAGTGTGCCCAAGCGGGAAAACGTCCTACAGAATCTTCCTGACTCTTGAACAACTACAGCTTTTAGTTCTAAAGCGAGTATCAGGCATTTATTTAGTAGAATGTACATATACTATATAGGGAATATATACATATACACATATATAGATTTAGTCCTAGAAGCTTTGATTTTTACTACAAATCTCTTTGGGGAATAGGTAGAATGTGAGCTGGTGTGTGTGTGTGTGCGTGTGTGTATAGATGATTCAGAAAGTCTCATTGACCCAAACAATAATTAAAGTTAAAAACTGTTTAAAATTTTTTTAATTCAAAAGGAACTACATCTTTTTTTTAATGAACAAAATAATGATGAAAAAATAATTCCTACCTCTTTAGTTCTTTTTTTAAGTACAAAGAGTATCATAAACTATGAAGATACAACTAATAAAGGGAAATCTGCAAGTCAGTGTTACTACCAGTAAAATGAATCGTTAAGGTAAATTTAAAGAACTAAAGTTTATTCTTTAGTCTGGAGGGTTTGAAAACGAGCCCTTTGCTCTGTCATGCACCCTGCCCTAGGAGACGTGCATCCAGGGATTGCAGCCAGTAATACTTGTACCCAAACCCTTCCTTATGACACTGTGGTTCTCTATTCATGTGTTGCTAGTCTGATAGGAGTCTGAGACAAATGGTAGCATCCAATAAGAGCGTACATAAATATGCAGAGGATATTCTGAGAAGTGAGTGGGCCTGGAAACCTAAGCCCCGGTTATAACACTGTTTCTATGGGAAAACATGCTCCGTAAGGACCTTCTTTGAAACCCTGCCGATTTATAAGTTGGGGGCTAATGATATAAAGCGGTCACCCACTGATCTGTAAAATTCTCAGCACTAGTCTGTCATCAAGCATTTATTGAGTAACTACTGGGTGGATTACACCATGATAAGCATAGCAAGGAGAAACAAAAGAAATAAAGGAGCGTTTCTGCCTTCCAGAGGCACGCACCTAGTTGGAGGGAGAAAACCTGCCTGCAGAGCAACCTGAGAACCTTTCCAAGGCCCGAGCCTACAAAGCAGGAGTCCTGCAGGCAGCAGCGTGAAGGAGGGCTGTGAGGCAAGTGTGGTTAATCAGGAAAATGCAGGGTTCCACCCGTGGAGCATGCTCCCTATTCATGTGTAATCCCCAGAGGCACACCAAAGACTTTCTCATTCTTCCTGGAGAGCCTCGCACCAGCACAAGCGTGAAGCGACTGTCATACGATCCAGCGTGCCAGGCAACTCGAAACCACAAATGGCATGTGGCATTACCTTATTAGGAAAGGTGCAGGCTTTTCTTTCTTCTTCTTCATCTTTTTTTTTCTTTTTTTTTTTTTTTTAAGGAAGACCAAGGCTCTGGGAAGGCCAGGCAGTGGATACCTTTTCTGCCTAGTTCTAACTTGGATACATGCCCTGGTGAATCAGAGCCCTTCTGAGAGCCTGGGATTTGGAACCTGACTTGGTGTGTTTTTTGGTGTAATTTTCAGGGAGATTCTGCAGAGGAGACAGGCCCTAACCAGTGACTCAGGATCAGAGAAGCAGAGCCCTTTTCTTATTTGCAAGGCTGAGCTGTTGCTTTTCATTTCCATCAGATCTTCAATTCACCAAAAGGGAGAAAGGGAGCCGACTGGGGAAGGGGGGAAAGTTGGTGGCAGAATTCCTGAGTGTGGGGCTGTGGTGCATCCCACTGGGAATGCAGGCAGCCTGGGAGAGGGGGTGTGGCCAAGGTACTGCCAGGTAAGGCATCCTGATCAACCAGTCCAACCTGACCGGAGGCTTCTAAAATAAGCCCTTTGCTCTGTTGTGCACACTGACTTCTGAGAAGTGCTTCCCAGTGGCTGCAATGAGCAAGTTGTTGTATCTGGGCCCTTCCTTATGACCCTGTAATTTAGCTTTTCAATGCACTTTGTTATATGCATTCAGGGAAAGGGTGCCATTTCTGTCTGAAAGGTTCACATCCTGATTAGCATCCTCATCTTCATCAGCATCATAAATAGCAGAGAACATTTGTCAAGTACTTACTATGTTCCAGGCACTAGAAGTACTAAATAAGCTTTGTCTCATTTGCTTTACAGCCCCAGAAGGGATTTTGCACTATTAAGTGCTTTTAATAATATTATCCTTAAAACAATAATTTTGCCCTAACAAAAAGTTCCCTTTTGCAGATTTGAAAACTGAGGTATAAGGAAGTTAAGTTACCTGCCCAAAGCCTTACCACTCATAAAAATGATACAAGACCCAAACCCAGATCCATCTACTTCTGAAGGTCTTTGCCAGACCATTCTTCTCCAACTCCGTTCTATCTACAATTTCTTACAGATCTAACTTCCGCTTTATCCTCCTCCTGTATTCCTTGGGAAGAAGTAGACCCCCATACCCCTCAGCAGAGTGGGAAGAGGGAGAGGCCTTGGAAAAATAAGTCAGAGATAAATTTATTTTGAGAAAGGAGGATTTGTGAGGAAAGTGTTGAATTGGCCGGCAGAAGGGAGCAGCTCTTCTGGACTTTGCTGTGTTAGGGAAGAATGCATGGAAGTGAGTGGGAGAAACAGAAAGTAACCGGGACAGGGCAGGATCACAGAAAGGAAATGTGAGAGTCAGCAAGAAAGGGCCGTCCTGCCTTCCAAAGCAGCGTGTTAATGATTAGCACGCTGCAGACTTTTCCCATCTCACACGCTCTCTGCAGTGTGCAAAACTTCCTTGTTTTGGGGAGAGTTTTGCCTTCCAAAGAACAAAACCAGGACATTTAATTCTGAGTTTCTGTAGGGACTAGATGAAATCACCACTAGAAAAACAAGAAGGGCAGTGCATGTTAATTATTTCAGGAACTCTCAGAGGGTGCAAATAAAAACAGCTGCCATTCCCAGAAGAGACTCTGTAGTTCTCCCTGCACACCCCTCCTAGCTGCCCCCAAGCCAAGCTCAGCTTCCTGGATCCTTCTTGAACTTCTGCTGAAGATCCCACACTCTTCTCTCTCTCAAAAGAGGGGGGGGGGGGACTGCATGCAAGAGATTTGCATAAAGCCAGTTACATCTCCCCAGTGGCCTGTGGTCTGGTGGAGGGGCCACTCTGACTTTTCCATTTGACTGAATTCTGGTAGCCTGCCTCTTGACACCTCAGGCTTCTCTGCCAGCAGCTTCTGGAAGCCAGGGACTTCTTTATTGCTCCTTAACCGAACTTTTAAGTGCCCAGGACTTCTCCCCTCCAAAAGAAATGTTTTGCAAGCAGAGGATGCCTTAAAAAAAAAAAAAAAAAAAAGATTGCCATCTATGTGGCAGTTTGTTTGTTTGTTTGTTTTTTTCCATCCCTGGCCTGTCACTTCTTACCTCCCTGCCCCCATGCAGACTAACAGTCTCTTATTCTGATGTGGCATTCTGTAATGATTTGTCCTTTGCAGATTAGGATAGTGAAACATTTCAGCCACTCTCTGCAGGTTCCCACTTTGCCCCAGAGAGCAGAACTATGCACCGACATCCTCCTTACAGCCAGCCGCTCAAGTCCCACCATATCACTGCCTTGGCACGGGGAGCCACATGGTTCACATAGCAAACATTCCTGGACAGTTGAAATAGCCAGTCCTGCCTCCAGAACAGCCTCCTTGGTTTGTGGGTGTTTGTTCCGGGGAGAGGCCGGAGAGATGGTGACTTTCATGTCTACACGTGATACTACACATATACACACACATACCCGGATCTTGAGAGATTAGTTGAAATTTATGTTGCTGAAGTTCACATGTGAATCAAATGTTTAAGGTACTTCAGTCCTTCCTTCCTTCCTTCCTTCCTTCCTTCCTTCCTTCCTTCCTTCCTTCCTTCCTTCCTTCCTTCCTTCTTTCTTTCTTTCTTTCCTGAGGATTGAACCCAAGAGCTTTCTACCTCTAAGCTACACCCTCAACCCCCCCCCCCTTTTTTTTAAGCAGGGTTTCCCTAATACTGGCCTCGAAACTGTGATCCTCCTGTCTCAACCTCCCAAGTACTGGGATTATAGGTGTGTGTCACTGTGCCTAGCTTAGTACTCCAGTCTTCTTTTCAAGCCACAGAGAGGATTAATATTTGCCTCTTCTGACACTACCCACCCACCCCACTGTCATTATACAAAGGACTTTTAAATAGTCGAAGTTCATCTGACATTAATCTTCATTATTGAGATCCGTAGTGACATACCTTTCCAGAAATAAGTTCTGGCAGTGATTGGTGCTTAAGGACGGAAACTAACACTCACCCCAACTTGCACCACCCAACACTCAGTAAATTCTTCAGGCTTTCAAAGCTGCCTGTGGGGAATTATTTGCAGTTTTGTGTGCATAAAGGTTGGATTCAGAAATGAAATCAGGAAAGATAGGAGTGACTTAGTTGAGACTCACCAGATTTTTCTTCCATTTATTTGGGGTGAAATATAGCACACACCCTCCAAGAAAAAAAGGAAAGAAAAAACACTTTTCAAATGTGCTGTGTACTTTGGGGACATCTACCTACTTCTGCCTTTCAAACTGGACTTTTAAAAAAAATTTTTTTTTTTTTGCGGTACTGGGGATTGAACTCAGGGGCATTCTACCTCCGAGCTATACCCCCAGCCCTATTTTTTATCCTTTTATTTTTGAAACCGAGTCTCACTAAGTTGCGGAGTGCCTCACTAGGTAGCTGAGGCTGGCTGCGAACCCGGATCCTCCGGTCTCAGCGTGCGCCACCACGCCTGGCGTTAAAAATTTATTTATTTTTAATTGTTGCATTGTAATCATATATCTTTGTTAGGTACAAGCTGATAAAGGCATACATGCACACATTTCTCATTTAACCCTTCCCCAATCCCCACTCCATTCCCTCCTCCTCCCTCCTTCTCAAGTTCAGTTTAGTGACTGACTTTGATGTGTTTGTGAAAGTACATCATGCTCATTAGGGTGTCCCCCCTCTCCCCCCATCATCTTCCGTTAAGTCAAGTTCTTTGCTCACCTAAGGTTTCTCCTTCATCTTTTTTTTTTTTTTTTTTGTGTGTGTGTGTGTGTGTGTTACTGAGGATTGAATCCAGGGGCATTCTACCTCTGAGCTACACCCCCAGTCCCATTTCCCCATTGTATTCTTTGTGTTGAAACAAAGTCTCACTAAGTTGCAGAGGGCTTCACTATATTGCTGAGGCTGGCCTTGAACCTGTGATCCTCCTGTCTCAGCCTCCCAAATTCTGGGATTACAAGTGTGTGCCGCCACCACTCCCCGCTGGAATTTAAGCTTTTTGCATCATCTCATCTACCTTTCTTGTATTTCCTTTCTTCAGATTCTGAGAGAATGCATGTTTTAGATCCTTTGAATCAAAATAAAATCACATTCTCCCTGAAATTTTCTTACCAATAACTCACTGGGTTTTCAGCATAATTTTCTGCATGTAATTTAAAAGTCAAAACACCAACTGGCAGATTTAAGCCAAACTCCCTATATTTAGAACAGTACTAAAAAACTACAGATTTTATTTCAGGCCACATTGGATGCACAGTTATGGAAGGCTCCTGGCACGTCTCCGTCCCTCAGCATGGACCACCTCCTCCCTGGGTGGCTGCCTGCCTCCTCAGGCCTCCCTGTACCTGCCACTTCTGAGGTTCTGATGAATATTACTGGGAAGAAGGGGTGTTGCAGGCTTATTTTTTTTTTTTCCGGTATTTTATAACTTTCCTTTTAGTTCTGGTAAACTTAAGTGCTCATTGAGCTTGGGGGGAAAGTGTGGACAATTTCTTAAAATTAGAAATGGAGAAGTTTTTCTATGTATTCTTACAGGAATCAACTTAATTATGCCTTTGTCAGCAGGTAGTTTATAGGGGAGTCAATTTAAAAAAGGAGAAGGCTCTGGCCTTTAATTATCCCAGTTGGTATTCAGCTTTAGAAAGTTTGTATACCTGCTGAGTATGTTAATTTAACCACTTTATAGAATCTTAACTCTGCCATTCCCCCACCCAAACCACTTCCCCAAAGAAAAGAATTCCCGAGTCAGAGATACAGCTTCACTTCTATTTCTTAGTACTTTGGGCTTTCATTAAATCTTTTTATCTTTCTTTGTTTTTTTTTTTTGTTTTTTTGGTGGTGGTGGTGGTTGTACTGGAAATTGAACCCAGGGACATTGTACATCCAAACTACACCCCCAACCTTTTCTATTTTTAAACAGGGTCTCACAGGGTTGCTAAGTGTTGCTAAGTTGCTGAGGCTGGTTTCAAGCCTATGAACCTCCTGTCTCAGCCTCCCTCCCACGTACTGGGATCACACGTATGTGCCACCATGCCCAGCTTCATTAAATCTTTATGTCAGTTTGTTAGCTCCTCATTTATCTTCAGTCATTGATTCATTGATTCCTTCCTTCCACAAACTCAATTATTAAGTATTTAACTGCCGATTTTTTTTTTACTTGTATTAACGCAGTGTATTTACACATCACGGTGAGATTCAAAGTGATACAGACACACATGCACACATCATTTGGTGAAGTGCTGACTTTTTACCAAGATGTTCCTGCTTTCAGGGACCTTATATTCTAGGGGAATGGAGCACTAATAGACAAATGGGATTATTTCAGATGGTGGTGGGTGCTCCCACCCATCTCCAGTAATGTTTATTAAGTGTCTACCTGTCACCCAGCCTCAGGCAATGCTCTTGGGGAGCTCTGTTTGCAAAGGGGCTCTCACATTGGCCTTCTTAGTTGCCCCCAATCCGGTGAAGTAGGAGAATGGGCGCTACCTTCTCCATTTTAGAGGAGTGGAAATTGACATGCAAAGAAAGCAAGGAGTTTGTCCAAAGTTATAAAATTAGTATGTGGGAGAACTGGATCTCCAGGGCCCTAGACTCCATCTGAGCTCTTTTCTTCCCAGCCTTGTCCTGCAGGGACAGTGTTTACCATGAGAGACAACAGGCCCTAGAAGAATGAAATGACTTTTCCAGGTCACACACCAGTGAGCCTCAGTTCTGGGACTAAAGCTTAGGACCCTTTTCCAAACATACTCTTTAGTTCAGCAGTTCAGATGGAAAGCTTGAGGGTCCCACAGCCATGCTTGTGGTGGGCCAGCCACATTGGCCATTGCAGGAATTGATTTATATGTATACATTTCCAGCCGGGTGTGGTAGCATGTGCCTATAATTCCAGTACTTGGGAGGCTGTGACAGGATTGCAGGTTCAAGGCCAGCCTCTGCAATTTAGCAAGGCCCTCAGCAACTTAGTGAGATCCTATTTCCAAAATAAATAAATAAAATAGGGTTGGAATGTAACTTGGAGGTAGAATGCCCTTGATTTCATTCCCCAGTGCTACTACTACTACTACTACTACTACTACTACTACTATATATATTATATATATTAACATATAAATATATTTTTTCCCATTTATAATACATCTATTACTCTGCTTTACTTGCTATCTGTGAATAGGTGCCCATGGAAGAAGAGGGAGTTTTATTTATTTATTATTATTGGTTTGTTTGTTTGTTTGTTTGTTTTTGCGGTATTGGGGATTGAACCCAGGGGCATTCTACCTCTAAGCTATACCCCTAGCCCTATTTTTTATTCTTTATTTTGAAACAGGGTCTCTCTAAGTTGTGGAGGGCCTCACTAAGTAGCTGAAGCTGGCCACAAACCCAGATCCTCCGGTCTCAGCCTTATATTTTTATTTATTTCACATACTTTGGTATTTACAATGCGAAGCACTGCTCCAAACACTTTCAAGTAGTAAAGCATTCATTCCTCAGTGAATAATTACTGTACCAATAGGGCAAATACAGTTATTATCCTCATCTTGCAGATACAGAGAGAGGCACCAAGAAAATAAGTGACTAGCCCAGGCACCGAGAAAATAAGTGACTAGCCCTCGGTCATTCAGCAAGTGACAGAGCCAGTCAAACGCAGACAGGCTGGCTCCAGTCTAGAAACCTAGCCACTGACCTTGGCTGTCGTTTAAAACAAGATTGCAGACTCCCTTAGGTAATATGCTGAGAGTTACAAAAGGAACTAGAGAGGCCTAGTTTCAAATTCTGGATCTGTCCCTTACTAGGTGTGTAATTCGGTACACCCCTCCCCTCTGAAAGGTGAAGCTTATGCACACTAAACAGGATTATGGTAACTCCGAGAGGAGATGGCATTTACAGGGTCCCTCCAAAAACACCTGAGCCCCTACAGTGGCTGCTCCATGAATGGCAACCACACATTTGGGATTCTGGAACACTGCCTTGTTTCTGTCCATTTCCGTAGAGCTAGACTAAGATATGCAGGCTCTCTGGGCAGACTACAAATTGGCACTCCTTCTCTCAGACATTCTTTGCATATCCCAGAGCCAATTATATAGAGAAGTGCCAAAGCGCAGTACAGGGCACAGTAGAGAGGAAACATGAGGGGTAGCCCCTGCCTTTCCTGAGATATTTGAGCTCAGGCTCTAGGCTCAGGTGCAGCAGTTGGCAATACAAAAGCCCAGCATCATCCTGCTTAGAAGGCAGCCAAGGGGTTATCATGGTGGCACAGGCCCATAATCTCAGCTGTCTGGGAGGCGAAGGCAGGAGGATCACAAGTTCAAGACCAGCCTGGGCAACTTAGCAAGACCCTGTCTCAAAATGAAAAATCAAAAGGGCTGGGGATGTAGCTCAGTGCTACATCCAGAGTGTCCCTGGGTTTGATCTACAGTACTGCAAATGAAAAGGTTTGATATCCTCTACCTAGAGTCAGATCCCAGCTCTGCCAATTTGCTAGTAGCAGTTGACTTCATTCCTTCATGCCTTAGTTTCTCCATACATCAAGCAGGATAATACCAGGGTTAGTGTGAAGATGAAATGAGGAGGGTTTTATAGAGCACTTAGTGCAGTGCCTGGAACATAAGAAACACCCAATGAGTACTGTTACTACTGCTGTCAGTATTACTACCCTTCAGGCAGTGCACTTTGGGGATCTCTGTCTCTCTCTCTGTCTTTCTTTGTCTCACTCTTACACACACACACACACACACACACACACACACACACACACACACACACACACACCATACCACCACACCCAGAGTGGCTTATTATATTTTTTTCTATTTTGATGTGTGTGTTACTAGGAATTTAAACCCAGGGTCATTCCACCTCCAAGGTATAGCCTCAACCCTTTTATTTTTTATTTTGAAACAGGGGCTCACTAAGTTGCTGGCTAACCTTGAATCTACAGTCCTCCTGTCTCAGCCTCCCAAGTACTGGGATAACAAATCCAAACCAAAGCCAATGTCGGTAAAACTAAAACGGCTGTCTCGTTTCCCTAGGCCCTCACCTGGAAAGCATCCTTGCATGCAAAGGCCTTCTGGCCTGTTATGTCTAATCCTACCTCATTTGGGTTTCACTCTTTTCCTTGTTTTCTTGGGCTGTGTTGGTAGCAAATAAAACCCCTCTATCATGTGCTGTATAGGAACATTTGTGCCACAAGTTAGGTGCAGTTTTTATTATCTGTTGAGAAAAATGTGTTTTGCTGTTTGACTGTGTTTTGATATTTTGCCACTGTGCTTTTGCTTCAGGTACTAGGTTCAGTGCATAGTGAGTCTTGATGCTGCAAACCCAAGATTCAGATTGTTGAAACACTAGACAGCATTCCATTTCCTCCCAGCGGGTCTCCTTCCCTGTGGGAAGGCTGTAGATACAGGAGCAGCGACTCTATCCAGCGATGCTGTCTTTAGCAAACGTGCTGTTTACTGTCAATTTTGCACTGAGCAGCCAGAACCCTTTGTTCTTACTGATTAATAAGTGGATAGCTTTCATCTTACTCTTCTAATGAGGTAGCATATTCTAAACACTCAATCTATTTTAAATGAACTCTTAAACAATATGGTTCGTAAAACCACTGGCTTGGTGTGTAATTATCTTTTTTTCTAACAAATGTTAAGATAAACACTGGCTTTTTCTTCTATTAAAATAAAGGTATGTCTGTGTACCACCAAAATCATCATAAGTTCTCAAGAGTGGAAAACTGCTGTCTTTGATATACAGACCAGTCAAATGGTATATCGTTCACCAGTGATCTTTCACTGAAATTTAGCGATTGTATTTATAACAAAAAAGATTTCTTTTGGTTTTATGTAGCATATGCCATTTTGTACACTCTGTTCTGCACTATTTCTCCTCAGCTTCTTTGGTCCCTACCTATCATTTCAGTTCCCCTGATTTTCCCTCTTGAGGTAGCAGTCCTACGTAGGGAGTAACTGTGAGAGCAAAAGCCATGAGCACAATGCCTGGCACCGAGTCAGGGCTATTAGCTCCTCTGGTCTATGTGGGAGTTTTCTTCTCAGCTAAATTACCCAGTCCTTGGAGTCAGAATTTCTGAATTGTTTGTGAGTGTATAGTGCATGTCTTGCCTCTAGAAGATGCTCAGTGCATATGCATTAAGTGATGCTAAGATTTGATCATCACCTGTAATCACAATAATCAGGAGGCTGAGACAGGAGGATCTCAGGTTCAAGGCAAGTCTCAGCAACTTATTGAGACCCTCAACAACCTAGCAAGATTCTGTTTCAAAATTTAAAAAAGGCTGGATGTGTAGCTCAGAAGTAGAATGACCCTGGGTTCAATCCTCAGTACCAAGAAAATGAGAAAGGAAGGAAGGAAGGAAGGAAGGAAGGGAGGGAGGGAGGGAGGAAGGAAGGAAGGAAGGAAGGAAGGAGGATTTGGTCAGTTGAGAGCTAGTCAGGGGAAATAAACGGACCGGGTCATGAGAACAAAACATTTCTTTGTATTAATTGATTAATGTATATGATGGTGGACAAATCTTTTTGTGAATTTTATGAACCCTTATTCAAGGCACTTCTGAAAGAGTTAGAGAATCCACCACTCACCCTCATTCATGCTTCCTCTAAGAGGAAGGGCAGAAAGGACTGAAAACCAGTCTCAGCACTTGGAAGTTTTTGATTCCTACACTCATCACTGACCCCACTGCCTGTCTGAAGATGCCTTTCCCGGTGGTCACAACCTCAGAGGCCTATGAGCCCAGCACACATGGCACTGTGGAGGGTGAGGCAGTTGGTCCCCGGCGCCTCTGTTTCTCAGCCCCAGCTCAGCAGCCACATAGGAATGTGCTTCCTGTGAAGAAGCCAGAAGTCTGGGTTTGTATGTGAAAACTCCCAGTTTCTAAACGTTGGCTCCATTTTTTTTTTTTTTTTTCTTGGTAATAATTCTATGGGCCAAGTAAAACAAATCTCCAAGCCAACTTAGTCCTCTAGTTGCCAGTTTGTGACTTTTGACTCACATTTTACTTCCTCCATCTCATTTTAGAGTTCGTCCTCAGTTATACAGAATTTTTTAAAAACTCGAATGGCACACAGCTTGTTTGATTGTATTAGTCTCTAACAGTGCTGAAATCAGGGCGATTTGCAGCTTCGCTGGTCAGTTTCTATTTGGGGCAATGGCAACTCCTCTAAAATCTAAATATGAGCCAGGTATGATGGTGCACACCTATAATCCCAGTACTTGGGAGGCTGAGACAGGAGAATCATAGATTCAAGGACAGCCTCAGCAAGAAATGAGACTCTCATCAACCTTAGTAAGACCCTGCTCCAAAATAAAAATAAAAGAATAGGGCTGGGAGTGTAGCTTGGAGGTAGAATTCCCCTGCATTCAATCCCTAGTACCAAAAAAAAAAAAATCCTAAGCATGAGCTATTGACCCTCACATGTGGTCCTTAGTCCCCTTGTTGGCAAAGGAAGCAGACACTAGGAAGTTAAGAGCACAGGTAACTTCTTAGGGACTTTGGATTGAATACAGTGAACTTTTTTCAGGATCAATGCATTTTTGTAGTCCAACAAGGAACAGTTTGGAAGAAAAGTCCACATTGTCTGCATGTATGTGTGACTTGCACAAGAAAGTGATGGCTGTGAAGTCTGGGTGTGCAGTGAGTCAGAATAGCCAGGAAGTTGGACTGCTTCTTCTTCCCAAAGGCCAAAAAAGCTCTCAAAAGCAAGCAAACAAACAAAAACCCTTCAATT
>PVLC010040169.1:0-13966 GCA_004027655.1 Graphiurus murinus
TGTGTGTGTGTGTGTGTGTGTGTGTGTGTGTTTGTGTGTGTGTGTGTGGTACCTGGGGACTGAAGCCAGGATTGCTCTACCACCAGGCTATATCCCCAGCCCTTTTTATTTTATTTTGAGACAGGGTCTCACTAAGTCTTCCCTCAGCCTCCCAAGTCTCTGGGATTACAGGCATGTTCCATGGTGCCTGGTTACTTAGTTGTTTTTAATGTGTCTCTCCCACTGAATTATAAGTTCCATTGAGACAGAGGTTTTTCCTGATTTACTTGTACTGAATGATCAGAGCTTGCCACATAAAAAGTTTTCAATGAGTATTTGATGTATGAAAAATATTAGCCCCTCCATCTTCATTTGAGATTTGAAAATATAATCTCTCTGGGTAGAAAACTTAGTGAACAATTTGAGCTTATTAGAGACTGCTCTGCAATCTTATTTTGGATAATTAAGCTCAGTCCTATTTTATTATGAGAAAATAACCAGCCACAAAACAATGTCCGTGGGAACAAGCTGGAATAGATGTTTCAGTTGGGAGAAAAAATGAGGGCTTTCTTTTCAGTATCCAGAAGGGGAAATGAACCTACTTCTTAAAAATAGTTAGCCAGCTTTTAGGCCATAATTATTTCTGTTTGATTCGAGAAAGATGAGCCCTGCTGTGCTTGTCTCTGTTTCTCTGTCCAAGCAAACCGATTAACTACCATAAATACAGGTTTTAGGTACTGGGAGGATCAAAAACACTAGTATAACTCCCAGATAAATGCTCCCAAGAATGTTATCATTCAGCTAAAAGTTTGGAGACAAAAGTCTCAAATTATTTTTCTTCCTTTTCTGGAACACTGTTGCACTAAACTTTTTAACACATCTTTGGAGTTATTTCCATTTGGGGATGGGGTAGTTTTACAGACATCCGGGCTCATGTTGATTGTGAGTGAGTTGTTAAGGCTAAAATATTCAAGGGCAACACTGATTCATGCAGATAAAAATATTCTAATTATTTATGTAGGAACCGACTCCTGAGCGATGTTAGGCACATGGCTAGTATGCATCAGATGAAAGAACCAGATGGAAGGGTGTGTCACTGTTGAGAACCCAGCCACCAAAAGGCAAGTCTACTGTCACCCCCACCTGATTAGGCTACGACCTATGAAGTCTCCAGTCTCCCTCCTATGTATACCAACACGGCCAATAATTCTCCTCTTAGATCACTTGTTATGTGTTAAAAATATTCCAGTTATTTTATGAAGAACTAGAAGAGAGGAGATCAAAGGCTCCAAACATAAAGACAGGATAGAGATGGAAATGCAAATTACCCTGATTTGATTGGTACACATTGTATACATGTATGGAAATGTCACACTGTACCCCATAAATATATACAATTATTACTCGCTAACTAAAAAGAACAGTAAGATTAAAAATGTTTCAGTGATACCACCCATTACCTATACCTTAGAGTCAAAACCTTTTTAAGGTTTTTGCAAATTTGTTCCTATCCATGCCCAGGCTTCTTTTCCATTACTCTGAAGCTCCCCCCCCCCCCCGACAGGTATTACCATGTTGTCCCCTAAATACACCTGGCTCTTTTCCAGCCTCTGGGAAGGAGGCTGAGGCCAGGTCATCTCTCCTCTGGGGCCACTCACCAACCTCCCTGGACCTCTTGTAGATCCAGGTCTGCCCCACCCAGAATAATCCACCTCTGAGCCTCTAGAGGGTTCTTAGTTGGCTTCAAATCCTGCCACTAGTCATGTTTTGCATTGTTGGGTTGTTGGTTTATATGGTGTTACAGTTCTTTCTTGTTGCTTTTATAATCAACTGTGCCACAGTGACCTCAGAAATTTGAGTATGGGTCCCTGACCTGTCAACCCATAACTGGACTCGGTACTTCTCTATCCTTTCAACAGTTTCCACCTTCTGGTTAAGGTAGTTTTAGTGGGTTTTTGTTCCTTGTCAACAAACACATTTTGAATTAGACACATTTAAAATAGGAATTCTCAACCTGAAGCATGATTATTTTTTACAATTCTGAAAACTTACGGTCACATACAATGTTCTAAAAGTATACCTGGTACATTTTTTTTAAATGCAGATTTAAAACACATGGATTCTTTGGCTCCCACTCCAACTGACTGCAATAGAATTTCCTAGGAATCGGGCCTAGGAATTGGTATTACAAGCATAATTGATTTTTATAAACATTCAAGTGATTTTTATAAACATCCAAGAAAACTTAGAGGATCAGGGGAAGACTAACATTGATGGGAAGTGGGAGACAAAATAATTCATGTGCCTTTAGTCTTATATGGGCCTAGAAAAATATGAGGCTATGTTCACCAAGAATCTTGTAATCCTCAAACAAGCCTGTAAGTCTAATCATCACCCCTTTTTTAAAATGAGGAAATCAGTGTCCAATGATCTACAAGTGGTAAGTGCTTAGGTCAGCATTTAAATTCTGAACTGACCAGCTCCCAAATTCTTTCTTCTTGGTCTGCTCTCCACTCTGCTGAAGCTTCTAGAAACCCTTGGAGAAAAAGGCCACATGGTTGCTGGAGGCTTCTGAGGCTGATCTGGGGGAGCTAGCAGATCCTGAGGCCCTGGCTACTAAGCCTTAGATCCAGACCCCCATTAAGCCATCTTAAGAGGACAGGGATCCCCTGAACTCTGAATTGGCATCTTAGACCCCAAGTTTGGAGCCTGCTGAGCTTTCTCTGAATGGCCGCAGTGTGTTCACCTGGTCACAACACCTAAAGGTAGAGGTCCCAGCACCTCGGGACATCATTATGGGTGCAGCACACACGCTGGCCTGCCAGCAGAGGCTTTAAAGACCAGCAGCACCCCATATTCCAGTCAGACCAAGGGCCTGGTCTGCATATGGAAGGCTAAAAAGAGAGGCCTCAGGAGCCAGCACCATCCAGAAAAAGAGCTACAGACAATCATGTGTGTGTGAAGAAGGCTGGCAACTGTGTAAACCCTGGAGGATGCTGGAATCCCACCTTTGGAGATGAGAAGTCAACTGCAGTGGTTTTCAACCTTGGCTGACCAGTAGAATCACCTGGAGAGATTTTAAAAACTCCTGAAGCTCAGCCTGCACCTCCCTCAGGCCAAGGACACAGGCTTCCATGCTTCTCAAAGCTGTCCAGATGATTTCAGTGGGAGCCTGGTCTAACCCTCCCATGGCCCAGTGACACAGCTTTAGCCTGCCAATGCTCTGAAAGCAGCTCGCATTCAGTCATGGCTGGGAAAGCTGAGGTCGGTCAAGTGCAAACCATCAGCCACAGTCTGTCCAGTGCAAGAACCGAGAGGCTGCCTGAAGTCTGGCTCAGTGCCCAGGCAGGGCCCCTTTCAGTTTTTAATTTTCCATCGAAGGATAGAATTGGCACAGGAAGATGAAAAAAGAAACATGCATGACAGGCCAAAGGGAGACAAGAGACGTGGCAGACACAATGAAGAATGAAAGGGTGTTCTCTCGCGCCAGCAGGAGGATGCCAGGCTCAGAGAGAGGGTACCGGGTGACTTATTGCAGACTGGGGACTGAAGGGGGCTGCATGTCCACTTCAGAGGAAACGCTCGACTCACCGAGTGGATGATGCCTTGCAGGGCCTGGAAACCGTCGTTGACGGGAAACACGTGGTCCTTGCTGTCCGCAATCCGGGCCAGCTGAGAACACAGAAACACACAGACACACGTGGAGACGTGTCAGCTGTGGACGTAGGCGACTGAGGAAAGGTACTGGGTCTGGGGGCCGACCTACTTCTAGAACCCGGGGGAACGTGAGGCCCTCATGGAGCTCAGGGGCCTCTCTGGAGAGCCCCCAGCTGTAACGAGCTTAGCAGTGCCCCCTCTGGAGCGGGCCCAGCTTTCACATTTGTTTTAATACTCTTCTCCTCGGGAACAGGGCTAAGATTGCCCAGCCTGATGAACATTTGGCCTGGGGTGATGTATTTATGGATTTGGGGACATGCCACGGGCTCATTTTTCTCCCATTCAACCCAAATTCCTGTTGGCAACTTTATTCAAATCAAACAGACTCAAGTTTCCTCTTCAGAGCAACTTTAAAAATAACTTCAGATTTTGGTGTTGGGCGAGGCTGATGAATGTGGGCCACAAACTTTCACTGCTTAGGAAGGTATGGGCTCTTGTCATTGCCATGGCTGCTCCTTTACAAAGATGACGACCAAGGGCAAGAGGAGAAGTGACCTGTGAACTTTGCCATGCCCAAACCTCTGTGCAGTTTTGTGATTGTCACTGGCAGAGTCAGTGCCAGAGTGCATGGCTTAGACAACAATTCTTATTGGTTTTACTGATTGCAAAAGTAACACATACTCATTGTGGAAGCTTAGGACAATCCCGAGAGTTAAAATAAAAAGAAAATAAGGATTACTTACAATTCTTCTAAATCTATCTATATTTCTATCTATATTTTCCTATCTCAATCCCTCTATCTTTATTAACTTTTTTTTTTTTTCTTTTTCGTGCTGGTGATTGAACCCAGAGGCATTTTTAAAGGGCTACATTCCCAAGCCTTTAAAAATGGTTTTTAAAACAGGGTCTCACCAAGTTGCTAGGGGCCTCACTAAGTTTCTGAGGCTGATCCCGAACCTGCAGTCCTTCTGTCTCAGTCTCTCAAGTACTAGGATTACAGATGTGCACCATCATACCTGGCTTCTATTAACAATTTGATACACACACACACACACACACAACACACACACACACACACACACACACACACACACACACACATAGTCTCAGACTTTTTCAATGCAAATATACACATATTTATTTTAAAAGGGGGCATACTATTCTCACTGCTTTGTAATTGTATTTATTCACTTAATCTATCATGAACATTTTTCCTATGCCATTATAACAAAAAGGAATTATGAACTATATTGGGGAACATTTATTTAGGTTGTTAGCAAATTTTTCACAACCTGCTTATCTGTACTTCTGCATGCTTTTTGGCCCACTTGTCTAATGATTTCCATACTTTTGTACTGAAAACACTCTGTATTTTTTAAAAGGCAAAATGGAATGTTTGTCATTTGGTCATTTGAGTAAGAAACCCACACTTGTCAAATTAAGTAAGAAAAAAAAAAGTGTTCCAAGTTTATTCAGATCTGTTCAGCACCTTGGCAATTCAATGTTTGCCAAGAAAGTCAACCACAAAAGATGCTGCCTGGATGGTCTGTGTTGCAGCATTTCAGAAAATGACTTCACATCCTGGACACACCCAATAATTTGTCCCTGCTTAGCTTTTGTGGTAAAATAACCGATCTAAAGGGTATTTATCCTGCCAATGCGCCCTCTGTACTGCATATACATGTTCTCCACCATTCATGAGCTCAGTATGTTCCCACACCTGAGAAAACCCATGATCATACCTGTGTTTCATTGAAATCTTTCACGCCAACACAGTAGACGATTGCACCAAGATCTCGAGATCTGTTGGCCTGGGTCAGGGACACAAAGGACTTTAGACAGAGAAGCAGTGAACACACCCCTCTTGGATCTGCCAGACTCACGTCAGCATTCAAGTATTTATGGAGCACCTACCATGTGCAATCCCCACCCCAAGGAGCGCAGACCCCAGTGAGCATCCTACTCTAACGTAAAGCTCGGTTGCCTGGAAGGGAGTGATTAACCCACCAGGAAGTGCTGAGACAGACCCTCCAAAGTCGAGTCAATGAATGTGAAAGGTGAGAGGAGGAAAGGGAAACTGAAGGCTGAGGGAAGTCAAATTAAATATCCTGAGGAAATGATTCCCTTCCTATTCCCTTAATGGATTTTTATTGACATATTTTCTTTCTCTGTAATAGCAGCAGAGTATTCCCCCAAAATACGGTCTTTAGAACCAGGTCTACCTGAGTCTGGCACTTGGCTTTACTCTGTAAAGTGTTTTGGGATTAAGTGAGGTAATATATTCAGAGCTTCTCCTACAAGGCCTAGAATACTGTAGGTGTTTGTATATGTCAGCATCTTTTATGAATAGGGCCTTTTAAATTCCTACAGAATAAAATAACAACTTATTGTGTGTTCCAATAAATTATATGTCCATATTTGAATAGGTTGAACCCATGAATTCTGCAAATAATCATTGCGAGGGCAGCATAATATAAAATAACATCCAGGTTGGGCTTGATTTTAATATTGGATTTATTAAAGGCGCTCATATCTAATTTCCAGGTTCTCCTGTGTTTCAGAATAGAAAACAATAATTGGAAATCCTCAACATATACAATAGGTACTCAATGAATAATTGATAGAAAGCATATAGTAAGCGCTCAACATGTGCATGTTATTTAAATCGTGTTATCTTTCCTGCCCCCAGTACTCAAACCTACTTGTGTCTAACAATGAATCCTAGAAGGGACAGAAAAATGTGTGTGTGTGTGTGTGTGTGTGTGTGTGTGTGTGTGTGTGTGTGTGTGGTTTTTTTCCTTCATGTTGGAACTATTCCTTGCTGCTTTCAGGATAAAATAAACTTTCAGATGTAGTCTAGCACCAGTCTTATCTGCGACAACTCTGACTGCTCTCCTCTGGTTGGTCTTTCTATAGGATTATCAAGAATGGGAAGGCTCAATTTCTTTATCTCTTGAGTGTTATCTTTCATTTTGGGGGAGCTTTATTCTATTGGCATTGGCACTCTGAATATTTTTCCCAAGTCTTTATGCGCCATACCTAAAATTCCTTTCTACTAACCCCTATTTTAAGTACCGACACTCATCATTTTATTTTTGATCCTTCCCTTATTAGGGCTTTTACTTCATCTGACTGTTATTTAGCTCCCAAATAAGCCATTTTACATTCTGTTCACATAGTTGCAGCTTGAGCTGTAGGATATAGAACACATGTTTTCCCAGAAGCTCAGGAGTGTCTATCATATGAACTTGTTTCCCCAGGCTCAGTTGCCCTCTGTCCTGTGGGAGAAGGGGGGCTAAGGAAAGCTGAGAATCATTTCATGGTGAGACCCAGGAGGGCGGCAATTGTGTCTTACCCACCAGTGCCCAGGACATGTCAAGCTCTGAATAAAGAAATGAGAGATGAATATATACCACTTAAATTAAATAGTAGTCAAGAGCTTGAGGTGAGTATAATGCTACAGTTAAATCCTCCTCCACAGCCCAACCTCTCCCTCCCTCCCTATTTTTTCCCTCCTGTGTTTCTTTCTATGTTGGCCTGAATAAGCCTATGTCGCTAATGAGACTTCACTACGTTCTCATGGGTGACTTGTTTCCTTAGCTCAGTTATACACATGGCCAAAATCTAAAACATGAATGGAAAGGATTTATATTCTAAATGTAAACATAACTTTACAATTCTTGAGTAAATTTCTTCTTAAAAATTTCATTATACTAACTGGAAGCTTCAAAGAATTCTTCATACAAAATTCTTTTACCTGCCTTGAGGAGTATTTTGAGAAGATAAATGTAAGGAAAAGAGAAACATAGAAGGGGAGATTATAGTTCGTTTTGTCACCAATTATCTTTCAACTTTGGCTCATGGAATATGAGAATCTCTATGATTAGTTCATTCTGACAAGATTGGCTCTTACAGGTTTCAAGTCTTTCTTGTTCTTTCTCTTGTTTTAGTAAAAAATATGAGGGAAAACAAAAAATGGGATCAACATTTTTTGTTTAAAAGCCACACAATATTTCAAAACTGCTAAAGCAACACAATGTCATTAATAAAGGCATAGTAGACATATGTTTTATCCCTCAAAGCACAGTCATATGCAAAACATTTTAAAGGGGAAAAACATCTACTATGTGTAAGACATGAAAATTCATTAAAAATAAAACATTATGATTACTTTTACATCTGAAACACTTTCATTCAGAGATTTTACAGAGACCATCTATCATTTTGCCTGAGTACAGAGAGTGCAGCCTATTTTAGAGAATGCAGCCCATTTCAGAGAAAAGCTCTGTTTCCAAGTTTTTGTTTATTTTTGGGGGGGGGTGCTGAGGATTGCACATGCTAAGCACTGACTCTACCATTGAGCTATCCAACCAGCCCCCAAGTATGTGTTTAGACACAGGCCAGCCCATTACTTACCTCCCTCTCTGAATAGAAAAAGAGATCTTCATGGAGTTCCCCGTCAGTCAAAGCAATGATGACGCTCGCTGTCCTGTATCCTGTCAAGACAGCATAGGCACGCTCCATCATTCTGCCCCACCCAGAAAACTCCCTCTCAGCCCTGGCGTTTGATTTTGTATAATCTCAACCACCCAAAGTCAATATTGTGTGAATCCATAACTTTTCTTTGGGGGCCTGGGAGCAACTGCAGCATGAAGAATGCTTCCATCCCACTAGACTTCTTTCAGTGATACTTAGACTTCTAGCAACACTGTTCAAGTTGATTTATTTTAGCAACTATTGGTGGTGTTGATACTGGGTCTATTTGTTGCAGTTTAAAATCAAACAGGAAGTAGGTATTTCTATCAGTCTAGGAGGAAATACTTGCTATAGTACTGAATCTTTTAAAAATATTTGCCTGAGATAAAGACATGCTATCTATGAAAGATGCTGCAGCAACAGTAGCTAAAACACCGGGCGTGGTGGCACATGCTAGTAATCCCAGCATTTGGGAGGCAGAGACCAGAGAATCTAGGTTTGAGGCCAGCCTCAGCTACCTAGTGAGGCACTCTGCAACTTAGTGAGATTCGGTTTCAAAATAAAGAATAAAAAATAGGGCTGGGGGTGTAGCTCGGAGGTAGAATGCCCCTGGGTTCAATCCCCAGTACTGCAAAAAAAAAAAAAAGTAGCTAAAACAATAACAATTATTATCATTATTTCTATTGCTAGGCACTCTAGTAAGTATATTTTATGCATTTTTTTCATTTAAATGAAGGAAAGTTTTAACCAAACTGGCATCTTGATCTTAATGTCTCAGTAATAAAGAGGCTTGGATTTCAGAGAAGGACAGGTCTTAGATTTGATATAAAAATCCAAGATTTTACTAGCCCATCCAAGTTATTTGCTAATTTAATGAATTCAACATGCAAAACTATTTGAGAGAATTACAGACTGTGGTCATAATGGGATATTACTTTTATATGAATTTTTGGCACCAACAGGACAGTAGAATTTGACCAGGTATTTGTCATCTTTCTTTACATTTTCTCTTTGTGATGAAATGTGTCCGAGGATTATAGACAATATCATACATGTCTTTTGAAACATGAAATTATGGAGACTTTTTTTTCCCCAGACACAAACACAAATAAACATTAAACATTTCATAATGATAATTTATATTATAGTCTTACCTTGACTGTTTTCATAATAAATCTGCTCACTGGCCTGAAAAACACATGAACAAACTATTAGACACAAAACCACTATATGTAACTCCAAATACCATATTGGGCAATGGGCTCTGGTGTTGGATATGCATCTGGGGCCTAGCCTTGATTCTTTATGTAATTCACCCAAGCCTCACTCAACCACTAAAGCTGTGATCTAACAAAGGTACCCTTGGGAATTGAGGGGACTTGAGTGTGGCGTGACTGATGAGTGACATCAATCATTAGTTAACAAACTCTTTACCAGTGTCAGCGAAGGAGGAAGGAAATTCATTTCCTTCATTCTTTGGGATATAGAATATCAGCATACATGCTTATGGGGAGAAAAATTGAACACTCCTGCCACTGGCTGTCATTCAGCCCTCTTGACACATGTGAACTGATGGTCTCATCAGCCATCCCTGGGTTGATAATTCAGTGTCATATTTTATAGTTGGAGTTGAAAACCGTCTTAAAATTACCCTTTCAAATCCTTCATGCATGTAAGTATCCCCTCCTGGCAGAACCTTCTGGAGCTCTTCTAGGCCTTGACGGATCTGCTCCCTGAAATCCAAAGTTACTCTGTTAGTCTTAGAGCTTTTTCTACTTTGCAGTTGATAGTCTTCTATACTGGTCTTCTCATTACTGTGGACTCTGCTGTACTGCCCCAACAGTCCCCCAAAGCCATCAGGGAGAAAGTATTTGTATTACATTATCCACCTAGGGCCAGCTATAGCGTAGGATGAGTGAGATTTCAAGGATCAAGAGGAAGGAAGCTTCTGCAGGGATCTCCATGAAAGTTTTCTTTCTACGTTGGAAATGAGTCTTAAAACGAAACTGCTCCTGAGGACCGCAGCCATGCAGGCCAAGGGCAAGTGGCTCACGAAAGCCAGAAAAAGTGAGTAGCGAGGAGTCGGTGGAAGGCCACCGCGGGGACGAGGTTGGGAAGGGAGGCGCCCAGAGCAAACTCTGCCACATGCCCGGTCGTGCCAAAGGAAACCGTGCAGTCGGCTTTGAAAATAAAAGCCCAAGGAGTCTATGCTTTCCAGGACAACCAAGAGTGTTTTCTGTGGGCTGCTGCCTGTGTTTTCTTACTCTGGTTGTTCAAGGTGATGCTGGGGGCAGGAGGAGGAAGTGGGACGTGGCCTGGGAAAGGGCAGGACCTGCTCTGGGAAACGTGAATGGTTTGAGGGCCAAGTAAAATCCTTGCAGACCATTCTCTCTGGATGGTCAGGTGTCCACATTCATGTTCTTGTCTTTTACGTCACTCCCCACGGTGTCAAAAATGGCAAGAAAGTATAATTTGGGAAAAACAGCCTTATTCATAAACTGTAAACCTATGAAAGGGTTGGAAATTGCCTTTAATCCTCTAAGTGATGTCTTTTTAGCAGCAGAGGGTGGGGGTGCACTGTTTAAATTAGGAAGGGAAGATCCTTCTGAATAGGAAAAGGACCCAATATTCATTCAGAATCCACTAAATATAAGGCACTGCTTAAAGATTTCCTCATGATAACCACTCAGAGTTGTCCAGGTAGGTGAGAAAGCTGGGGCTCAGAAAGGGAAAATGGGAGAGCAGAGACTTGAAACCAAATCTGTCTGACTCAGCAATGGCTTTCTACTGTGCCAAGCAGCTGCCTGGCGTGCAATCGTGTTGCAGAAGTGGAAGGCTCTCAGTAACCTGTAACAGTGAAGAACAATGGCCATTTCCAGCACTGGCTGGATACTTAGGGTGTGCCGGGCTGTTCTAAGTACCTGGAGTGTAATTCATCCACTTAAGCGTTATGACAGTTCTTTGAGGTAGATAGTGCTGTGACCTCTATTTCATAGTTAAGGAAATCAAGTTATAGAGAGGCTCAAGAACTTGCCCAAGGCCTCTCAATGAGTCAGTGGCAGAGGTGTAATTTAATCCTCATAGGTCTTGCTTTCAATCAGTATGAAAAACTCCTTTCTTCCTTCCTTCCTTCCTTTCTTTCTTTCTTTCTTTCTTTCTTTCTTTCTTTCTTTCTTTCTTTCTTTCTTTCTCAATGAATGAAACACTAAGAGTTTATCCTGGTATTGCTTGGGGAGAAATTCGAATGAAAAAAAAAAAAAAAAAACCCTTATGTGAAAACTGACCAGATGGGTGGCTATGAGTGACTGCTGGGGATTTTAAGACAGATTGAAAAGGCTTAGGCTAGTCCTGACCCTGGGCTGCTGATACTTCTCTGGGGAAAATTTAGGACCAAGTCACTCAGCCTTTGAGAAATATACTAACTATTGTCTGTCTTATCAGTGCCCAGATGTCAGACCCCATTCCCGCCCAAGTCAGAAACTTGAAATCCTTCCTCCCTTCACTACTTGGACTCTCCTCTCTCCTTCTGCTCCCCCACATTCACCATCAGCAAATTGTGTTGGTTCCACTCCAAACATTTCTAGAAATGGGCTATTTCTGTATCCCCTTTGCCAGCAACATGATCTGGGCTGTGTTCTCTCTCTCTCTCTCTCTCTCTCTCTCTCTCTCTCTCTCTCTGACTGAGCAGTGGTTCATAGGGTTAATTTTTTGTTTGTTTGTTTGCTTGCTTTGTTTTTGCAATGCCAGGGATTGAACCCAGGGTGTCATGCATGCTAGGCAAGTGCTGTACCACTGAGCTACATCTTGAGCCTCATAAAGCTACGTTCTTACCCAGATTTCAGTTCCAACTTAAACGTCAATTGCTCAAAGTATCCTTATTTGACTTCCCCAAATCAAATGATCTCCCTCTGTTGGACTTTTTCATGGTATCTCACAATTTTTGCTTCATAGCCCTTAGGACATTTTACAACTAATGATATTTGATTATGTAATTATTTATTTAGTTTTTTTTCCCCCAGTTCTAGATTTTTTTTTCTAGTACTAGAGATTAGAACTTGAGACATTCTACTTCTGAGCTATACTCCTAGCCCTTTTTGTTTGTTTGTTTGTTTTGTTTTGAAACATGGTCTCACTAGGTTGCTGGGAGTCTCACTACTTGCTGAATCTGTCCTCAAATCTGAGATCCTCCTGTGTTAGCCTCCAAAGTACTGGGCTTACAGGCATGAGCTACCTTGCCTGGTTGTTCTAGATTTTAATCTCCATCAGGGCTGGGCTTTGTCTGTTTGGGTCCCCACTATATCTTCTGCGTCTACTACAGGGCCTGCAATAATAAAGACATTTAACATATATTTATTGAAGTGGTAGGTGGAGCAAATAGATGTCTCCATGGCTAATCTTATCAAAAGAGGTCAATTTGAGGGGGGTAGGAAGGGATGAGCTTTACTTGGCAAATGGAAGGAGGCCAAACAGAAGCTGACCTGTCTGTCTTCAGACAAGTCCGGGTCAATGTGATGGTTAAAAAACATTGTCTATATTGTACTTCCTACAGTATCTCCAATATTTCAATATAGCCTATCAAAAAGCAGGATTTAATCTCGATTTTGTTGTTTGGGAATGAGAAACAGGAACTTCCCTTTGCACGAGCAGGAGACATAAAGATGAGAACACTGTCCCTTTCCAAGGGCAGGGAGGGCATGGAGCACGAGTAGTCACCTGACCGAGGGCAGCTGTGTCCTGTGGACTGGCAGTTTCATGAGGGTCCCAGCAGCCAAGGTAGTGACAAGGTGACATGAAGGTGAGATTGGGATAGGAGAATTGGGGTCTGTTCCTGAGCACACAGAGGTGGCACCATGGCACCCTTCAAAATAGCTGAAGAGCTATTTTTTTTTATTTCCCATACTGGGGGAAAGGCTAGTTTCTGATAACTAGGTAGAAGATTAGGTCTTGAAAGTAAGTATGCAAGTATGATCTAATTCTTCGGTCATGTACTAGTGCGGCCTGGCATCTTGGTAACACCAAAACTGAAATATTACGTTAAGACTGAAGCTTAAAATAAGAGAGAGAGAGAGAGAAAAAAAGCATATGGGGGTGTGGAAAAGGTTCCTTGGCTTCTTGGCCTCACTGTATTTTTTCTTTGCCAAATGAAGTCTGGGAACTAGGGTATTTTTCTCTAAGTCTTTTCCTTTCCTTTAGAAATATTTTCTTAAGCAATCTTTCTTTCTTTCTTTCTTCCTTTTTTTCTTTTCCAGAGCTTGCAAAGGCTGTTTTGGAAAATATCCTTATCCTAGATGCTTTGTGTAGGGTATTTTTCTCTGTCTTTTCCTTTCCTTTAGAAATATTTTCTTAAGCAATCCTTCTTTCTTTCTTTCTTTCTTTCTTTCTTTCTTTCTTTCTTTCTTTCTTTCTTTCTTCCTTTTTTTCTTTTCCAGAGCAAGCAAAGTCTGTTTTGGAAAATATCCTTATCCTAGATGCTTTGTGTCTGGCAAGATAAGAGCTCACTAGCTGCAAGCAGTGCTCATAACTTCCCTGATAATCCAACTTCTTCAAAGCTCCTGTCACTCCTGGCCCCACCTCCCTCCTCTTTGCCCTCCTCTGGCTGCATGTAGGCAAACAAAACAAATGGTTTAGTAGGAATCCTGGAACATTTTAATCCTGGAACACTAGAACTGTTGCTAAGGGTCTATTCTTTAAGGTCTCTTAGAAACAAGAAAATGGGGTGAGAGACCTTTTAAAGGATGATAAGAACCTCTCCAAGAACTCAGCTATTACCAAGTGCAATGCTATCTTCCTGGGAAATAGGAGAGGCTGGGAATCCTACAAGAAAAGTTGCTATTAAAAGGACCTCATTTTCCTT
>PVLC010040170.1:0-13965 GCA_004027655.1 Graphiurus murinus
GGAAGCCAGGCCTGACCTCGTGAATAGACAGCCCAGAGAAAGGTCAGGTGTCAACCCCTAAGATCCCCTCTCTCCTGGTCCTGAGCTGGCAACTGCTTTAGTGAGATCTGCAGCCCCAGATCTCAAGGACAAATGGGATCGTTCACGGACGGTCTCACTTTGGACATCCCTGGCCACTCCAAGAATCCTGCCAGCTTCCGCCCCACAACCAGAGACTGGCTGAACTGAAAATCCACCAGCAATCCTCCCCATCCCCGCCATCCCAGCCTCCCCTGGAGCTCAGTTGTCCATTTATAGAGCTTGCTCCCAGGATCAAGAAGCAACAACTTAAACCAGCATGTGTCCCGTGACCACTGCCTCTGGGTTTTCTGCAAGGAGGCATCCTGGTACACCCTGCGGACGAACACGGACGTTACCAGCTCTGCACGTGCGGGCGATGTGCTTTGCACCACCGCTGCCCTCTGAATGAATTCATTACATTCCAGTAATTAAAAATTGCTAATAAGTTATTGAGCTGAGAAAGTCTCACGCTGCATCGATTTCACATATGGAAACCAGTCACAACTTCTGAGCAACTCCCCCACGTGTGGCTGCCTGCTGTTTTCTGGAACCCGCTCCTGCTCAGCTCCTCCCCTGCCTCTGTGTGTGTGTGTGTGTGTGTGTGTGTGCATGCATGCGTTTGTGGGTACATGTGTGTGCGTGCATGTATGTGCGTGCGTGTATGTGTGTGCATGTGTGTGTGGATGCATGTGGGGGGGTGCATGTGTGTGCATGCGTGTGTGCATGCATGTGGGTGCATGCATGTGTGTGTCTGTGACTTGACCACTCACAGGCTCCGCCTGTCTCATCCTAGAGCCAGAAGGAGCCCGTTTGTGCCCCAGCATCCCTCCAGGTGCCCCGTAAGCTTGCTCCTTTGCCTTTCCTCCACTGCTGCAGAGTTGGTTGAAGTCTCTGGTTCTCTTGGAATGCTGCATCCAGGCGACAGTTCCTGGGCCTGGCCTTGCTGTAGTGGCGTTGTGGGGCCACATGCCATCCTTCCTGCAGTCCTGATCCGCTGGCTTCTCGGCTCCTTCCCCAGCAGCATCTTGGGTCTCCCAGGGCCTCCCTGGCTCCCTTCTCTTCTGGCCCCACCCCTCTCTCCATCCCCGCCGAGCCTCAAAGACCCAAACTGCCTCATGATCAAAATCCTACTGCATCTTATCCCTGGCCCCTCCCTCACTGTCCCGCCTCCCTGTTCCGCCACCAAAGTCCTCCAAACCCACTTCCCACTCGGCCTCAAGAGATTTCCAGGGTTGAACTTGGACCAGGTGCTCTGCTGCTTGCACCCTCCCAACCTGTTTGTTCAGTCGCATGCATCTCCAGGGACTCCCTGGGGGCCGTGGGGTACAGTGGGGAGCAAGACCCACCAGAGTCCTGGCCCTCCTGGCAGGTACAGTCTCGTGGGAGAGATGGGCAACAGAGCAAAGATAACGCACGTCAGGTGGCGAAGTGCCTGGGGAGGAGGCAGCGGGGAAGACAGGGAGTGAGAGCCCCGGACGTGACAGGTGGCATTCAGGCCAAGCCCTGAAGGAGGCTGGGAGGCCACACAGTGATGCACTCGGATATCGGGGGGTCAGGGGAGCATCCTAGGCAGAAGCAACAGCAGGTTCAAAGGCCCTGAGGTACAAGCTTGCCTGTCTGGATCCCTGAGGAGGCCGGAGTTTCTGGACCACTGTAAGGGAAGAGAAATGGAGGAAGTCATAGGGTGATGGGCAGGTCATCCACAAAATCCACAAAGGGACTCTTCGGCCATCAGAAGCCCAAGCTCCGTGCCGAGGGCCAGCCTTGCCCTTCTAACTGCTCTGCCATGCCCACCAAGGGACGGCTTGAGCGGTCCCCCTCTGCACCCGCATCCCCAGGAAGCAGGGCAAGGCAGGCCAGGCCTGGAGGAAGCGTCTGCCAGGAGCCTGGCCAAGTGTCTCTTCTTTATCGGAGGTGCACCTGCAGGGCCGAGGGACCTCCGTGGGAGCCCCAAGCTAAGCGGGGTGCCGTCAGAACTTTGCCAAGAGCAGGAGCCTGCTCCTGCCATGACTTCTCGTTTGCTCCCTAGCCCCCTTCCACGCCGGGCACCCCTCAGCATGGGGATGTCTGCGTCCCCTTTCTAGCCTTAGCTTGTTGGTGACGTTCTACTCGGTTTCTGGATGCATGGGGCAAATTAGCGAATGGGTGACTAGTGGGATATAATTAGTCCCTTTGAGGTCCCAGAGGAGCCCAGGGAGACAGCCTCCATGTGACACAATCAGAGGCCCCAGCAGAGGAGCCCCTGGATCCACCAGGAGGACCCTGCTCAAAGGCCCGTTCAATTCTCTGTGACAGGAGGGAGGTTTGAGGGAGCACAAAGATGGGAGGGGCAAGAGGAGCCGTGAAGGGAGGCCGGGAGCCTCCTGCCCCATGAGCTTGGGGACAGGCGGCGCCTTGGCTCGCGTGTCTCGGGCCCATCCGAGCAGAGCCCGAGCCTAGCACAGGGGAGCTTTGGGCCGATCACTCGGAGTCAAATGTTTAATTACCGAGCGAGGAGAAGTTGATTTGGGACTTCCTTAAGGCTCTCCCCTAATGTGCCTTCAATTAAGATCAAGGCCCCCGTGTCGCAGCCGCTAAATGACAGCGCGTATTGAATCTCTGTGCTCATGCGGTTTATCTAATTACCTGTGTGACAGACCCAGCAGCTGTCAGCCCGGCCACCGCTCACGTATGTGGACTCCGTACTGCACAAGGTGTTTTTGCTTCTCCATGGGCTTCAGGAAAGGACTCCTGGCTCCCCTTGAAACATGGGTCCTCCCAGGTCTTCTGCTGCCTGGCGACCCGAGCAGCTACAGGGCCAGAGGTGGAGGCCGGTGGGGACAGGAGTGGACAGAGGCCTGGTGGCCAGGCTGCTGCTGATTCCTGTCCCTCTGGCCCTTGCACTCAATACCCTTGGCTGACATGAGAGTCCAGCTCTCTGTCTGCTTTGCTTGACGATAAAACGCTGACCCATCTTTGGGGCCATCTTTGCTCTTCAAAGAGAGGGGGAAACACTTGCCATTGTGTCCAACAACTGAAATAAATCAGAGGTGTTGGGGGGGGCCACAGAGCCACCCAGGGAAGGAGGGTGGGAGGGACCCAATCTGCACAGTCTGTGGTTCCGGTCCCCCACAGAGAAGGCTCACTGGACGCTTTTAATAATGAGGCTGCCAACAGTGGTTCCTCAGCCAGGAGAGTGGAGGAGGCCCGGCCTCTGCGGTGTCCCGGGCCCCCAGAACCACCCTGGCTCAGTATCGTGGGGGAACTCGCCCCGGTCTATGCCAGGCACAATGGGAGCCAGGTCCAGAGCACCGAGTGCCATCAAGGCTAGGAGGCAAGGCAGGGCCCCCGCCAAGCTGGGCCTGGGCATCTCCTCCTCTGCCCTCTGCCGCCTTCTGCTCACTTCCGCTTGGATGCACCCCGATCACTTGTTAACAAAGGTTATCAGAGTGGAAACTGCTTTTTAAAAACCTTCTCTAAATGAAAGGGGGCAAAATCACTTTGTTTGCTGGTAATTGCAATAGCCCGCTGCAAGGAACTCTGTCCGCTTATTATAAGCAGGGGCGTCTGAGGTGTGATTGGAAAGAGGGGCTCATACGGGGACCTGGCGGCCATCTCCCTTCACTTGTCCTCTTAGGGGACTTTTGTACTCTCTTCCATTGCTGTCCTCAGTCCATCTTCGCCCCTGCTCGTGGCTAAGGGGGGGCTTGAAGGCCGGGTCCCCAGGGCTCCAGCAAGTGCCCCCGCCTCCCTCGCTCACTCTGTCTGGCTGAGCCCTCTGATTCCTCCGCCTTGCCCTCCAGTTTCTATCTGCTTCTCAGAGGATGTGTGGCTCACCCAGTGATGAGATATTTCCATCGAAATATAGTAAATCTGGGTTCTTCTAAATAGGCATTTGCAGCCGGGCATGGTGGCACACGCATGTAATCCCAGTACTTGGGAGGCTGAAACAGGAGGATCACAGGTTCAAGGACAGCTTCAACAAGGAGTGAGACTCATCATGCTAGCAAGACTTTGTTTCCAAATAAAAATAAAGTAGGGCTGGGGGTGTAGCCTGGAGGTAGAATGCCCCTGGGTTCAATCCATAGTACCACAAAAATAAATAGATGATAGATAGATGGATGGATGGATAGATAGATAGATAGATAGATAGATAGATAGATAGATAGATAGATAGACAGATAGAGAAATTCCCAATGGCACCCAGCCAGGTGGAGATTTTTCACATGCAGGTCTGTGCAGACCCTCATAGCCTGTCCAGTGGCTTAGAAAACCGTAGATTAGAGACATCACAGGTGTGATGGACCAGTGGCAGAACCTTTCCTGATAGGCAGATAGTAGACAAGAAAGAGGGACCAAGGAAGAGGTGTCTTTTGAGGCTACAAAGGAAAAATCCCCTGACCAAGGAAGACATTTCAAAGAGGGGGACATGGGACGGAGGTAGAGACAGTGCCAGAAAGAGTTAGGGACACACTGTCCTACTTATGTCGATGGTGAGTTTGTTGGCTTTCTGTCCATCCATGAACGGAGGGTCTCCCCATGGCTCAGCCTCAAGTGCTGTCCAGGGAAGTTGACGCCCCTCTTCAGTGGTGGTGGCATTTTACAGCAATGATCATGGATCTAGCTCTAATTCCACAGGCCTAGACATTCTCACTGAGGTTGCAGCGAGAGTTACCAGAGACTAAGCCTTAGCAGATCTGTTTGAACAAGAACGAAAAAAAAGCCAGCCTCTGCAGCCCAGAAGCAGAGAGTGCCTCACTCAAGAGCACGCTTGAGAGGAAAATTATGACAAAAAACAGAAGCACGCTTTTTAGACAACAACTGGGTCCCGCTGTCTATTCAAGGAAACATGAACTCTGAAATGAGATGAAAAATGGGATTATAAATTGGCCTAGCCATGGTCAAAAATGAGATGGAAGTCGGAGGAGGTCAGAAAAGATTCTGAAATAGCAGGAGTTCTATCTACATCTCAAGCAGTAAAGGGCAGGATTAACCACATACAAGTCAGACAGCAGCTCTTCAGGATGAACAAGAAACTTGAAAACCTCTCCCCAAACACATAAAAAACGAGGATAGCACAATAGTGTGAGAGAAGATACAAGACAGAGATGGGAAACTTTTATTTTTATTTTTTTTATTTTTTACTTTTTGCAGTACTGGGGATTGAACTCAGGGCATCCTACCTCCGAGCTATACCCCCAGCCCTATTTTTTATTCTTTATTTTGAAACAGGATCTCACTAAGTTGTGGAGTGCCTCACTAGGTAGCTGAGGCTGGCCGCGAACCCGGATCCTCCGGTCTCAGCCTCCCGAATGCTGGGATTACAAGCGTGCGCCACCACGCCCAGCTGGGAACATTTTACATGTTGATTGGCCATCTTAGAGAGCCCAGAGCAAATCGGACACAATCAGCAAATAAGTATTTGAAAAGAAATCAGATCAGGCTGGGAACTCTTGGATGGTCCTAGCTGACTGGTTTCTCCAGGGGCGACTTTTCGCCTTTGGTCTGATTCGTATCAGAGATGAGTGTCAGACACCAGCTGGTGTGAAGGAAAAAACACTCTACCCTCAGACTCATCTGCAACATTAAAAAGCAAGATGGCCATGAAGCGCGTCTGTGGGGTTTCAAAGTAATGACACTGTGATGTAAGTGTTCTGCACTCATCAAGGGTGAGCCATGCATGGAAACAGCAGGAAGGAGGCACGCTCTGCTGAGCATGCACCAGGTTAAGAAAAATGCCTAAATATCCTTGGCTTGGAAAAAAAATGGGAAGACAAACCCGCAATCATCTAGAGGCAGATGAGAGAACTTGACGGAGCTATGGTGGTGGTCCTCAGGGCCGAAGGGGAACGCAGAGGCCCCCTTGAAACGAGGAGTTGTCTAAATAATTGTTTCAAATATAGCTAACAGGAATTGCACTGGGTAAATTAAGAAGTTAAGTGCACTTAATTTCCTTAACTTGCTTATAGGAATTTCAATGGATCATGCGTAATTCTCAACTAAATGTGTCACAAAGCCTACATCAGCTCGGCCAGGCGATTTTCCAGTAACTCTGTCTTTGTAGGCTGGGATGAACCTGGGGCTGGGTTCATTGTTCCCAGGGAGACTTTGCCTCTAGTCTTTGCCAGGGATGTGTCCAGAGACCCTGGGCAGGATGAGCCGTTGACCGAGCGTATCTTCCCCTAGGATCAGGCCTCTGGTGCCTCCATCACGCCGGCTAGTTTTGCTCTCTTGGAAGCTGGGAGTGGAGAAGAAAACCCCAGCTTCCTTGTCCACTCCTCATGCGCAGATACCTTCGTCCACGCCCACGTGCAACGGTGCCCGCAGGAGACTGCAGCGGATGGGAGGGTCTACACTCTGGATTCTAATCTTCCATCTGAAACTATGCGATTAATTAATCAGAGAGAAATGCAGAAGATCCAAGCCCTGGTGCCTCTTGGGGGATAGAGGAGGAGGTTCAACCTCTGGGACAGTGAGGGTCCATCACCGGACATGGCTGCATGCAGTAAAAAACAGAGCAGCCATCCAAGCGGGGTGGACATGATAACGGCCACTATCCATTGAGCATCTGCCAGGCTCCCGATCCACTGCCAGCTGCATCCTGGGCACCATGTCATGCAGACCTCCCCCCACTTGGCATTTTACCAAGGGGCAAAGAGAAGCCCAATCACGTATCCAGTTACTAAGCTGGTAGACGGCAGGGCTGATAAAAACTGGGCCCTGCCTGTCGACTCCGCTGTGCACCACGGCCACTTCTGCAGCATGGAGGGACTTTTCTGGGGACTTGAGCCAAGCCTGCAAGAGGGAGTGGGGTGTGAACGGCCAGGGCGGCTCTGATTAGCATTACGGCTGCTCCCTCTTCCTCTACCAGACCTGGTGCTTGCGATCTGTCAGGTAATAGGGGCCCGGAAAACTTTCCTCGGCTAAAGTTCGTAGAAGTTGGGGTTTCCATAGACACCACGTGTGGCCGTTTCCAGCCATTTTACTGAAATGAATCGTATCCACACACCTTCCATCCTTGAACCCAGTAGCCATCTGTCTTCATGGGACTGTGTGACAGGATGGCCCCCCTCAGTGAGTACCCCATTAATGCCAAGTGAGACATTCACCCGTGCAGGAAAAGAACACCGGATGTTAATGCTAGGAAGACCTTGTTTACACGGCAGGCTTCTCTCAATAAATACTCCCCTCGCCATTTGAAAGGGACTAACTTCCCATCTTAAAAAGTTCGGTGAGCCAGCCTGGCGTGGTGGCGCATGCTTGTAATCTCAGTACTTGGGAGGCTGAGACCATAGGATACGGGTTCTCGGCCAACCTCAGCTACTTAGTGAGGCTCTCCGCAACTTAGTGACACCCTGTTTCAAGATAAAGAATAAAAAATAGGACTGGGGGTGTAGTGTGGAGGTAGAATGCCCCTGGGTTCAATCCCTATTACCACAAAAAAATAGTTCTGTGACTCTCAGAGCAAACAAGTGTGTCTAGCAGGAAGACCGCAGGAAAACAGGGGACTGCAGGAAAGGCAGGCAGAGTCCACGTGTGGATTCTCCAATGTGTGAAACCTCAGAATCTCATGGACTAATTTAGACAAACAGTTGGCAAGAAACAAGAACACTTGAGCGTGCCTATCTGGAAGATTGGGAGGAAATTAGTTGGGGGTCAGCTTCATGGGGACGCAGCTGGCTCTGAGCTAACCATCCAAATCTACAGCAGATCATTGTGATTTTACACTTTTAGTCCTTTGGTGTGTGTGTGTGTGTGTGTGTGTGTGTGTGTGTGCACACATGCATGTGGTATGTGGTACTAGGGATCAACCCAGGGACATTCTACCTCTGAGGTACACCCCCCTCCCTATTTTATTGCTTATTTTGAAACAGGGTCTTGCTAAGTTGCTGAACAGCCTCACTAAGTTGCTGAGGCTGGCCTCAAACCTGCGATCCTCCCATCTCAGCCTCCCAAATACTCAGATGACAGGTGTGCGCCACCACACCCAGATCCTCACCCTTTGTTTTTGTTGTTTGTTTGTTTTGAGACCAGAGGTTGGATGGGAACAGAGGGCAGGGTAACAAGTGCTTAACTGTTCTCTGCCAAGGGCTTTAGATTCTTTATCTCGTCCTACAGGACAAGGACCTAGACTCTTACGCCCACTGGCAGGTGAGGAAGCCGAGGACTTGCTGGCCCTCTGTCGGGGTGCACCCCACTGCCACCCCCTCTGCAGAGCAGGGTGCTGACTCAGAAGGGAGCACCGCCTGGATGCCACAGTCTGAGAGTGATCCCCCCCCCCCGCCCCGCGGCCTGGCCCCTAGCTGGGGATGGAGCACTGGCTCCTGAGTCCCTAGTTGTAGCACCCGCCTGCCCCCAGCACCAAGGAACTCCACAGGCGGGCCGGGGGACCAGGGACCCCAGAAGTCCTCACCTCTCCTTACAGGTGCTTTCTGTTAATGGCTGTTTTCCCAGTAAAGTCCTCTTTTCTCCCAAAAGATGCTTAATAGTTGGAAGAATAGCTGTTTGAAATTACAAATATGCACACAGCATGAGGTGCACGCCTAGGGAGAGGAAAGCCAAAGGCGTCGGATTCCTCCGAATGTGGGAACAGAAGCCAGCCGCAGAGGCCTCCCAGGCCCCGTTATGAGGACGGGTATCTGGAAACCACACGCCACGGGCCTGGCTGGCCGACTGCCAAGTTCAAAGACTCAGAAATCAGAGTATTGACTGGGCCACCGCCGTGGGGGCCAGAGCGAGGGGGATCGGGAGCAGCCGTCACTCCTGGAAGTCAGTAATGAAAGCCAAGGCCTCTTCATAAGGCGGCAGCCAATTAACAGAGCAAATGTTTGAGGTGTTCCCACCGCGTGATGGGATGTCTCCTCTTCTCCCAGAAGCTCCCCCAACCCCAGGGCTGTCAGCCAGACAAGCAGGTACAGGACTTAAGTTAATCGGAGAAAAACCCTTTCCGGGGACCTGGGCACTGGCTTGCCGTGTAATGGAGCCGAGGTTTGGTCCTGGTGAGAATTGTTGTCTGCCCCGAGAAAGGACGTGTCCTTCAAGAGAGGCCCTCCTCTCCTCCCCGCCATCTCCACCACTGAGACTCTGGCCTTGGGGATTTCAGAGCCAAAGGGCATTGAAGAACCGGGACGATTTAAGCAGGAGAGGGCTGGCCCAGCAACTCCCCCCACGACAGGGGAGGTCTGGGTAGTACCTGCTGTGACCCTCCAGGGCCCGAGATCCAGGATGAATGAGGAGGAAGGGCAGGATGTGAACTATCCCCTGAGAGCTCAGGGGAGGCCAAAATCAGCTAGAGAGGAGTCAGCCGTGCCGATGAAGAGACTCATTTCCATGGGCCAGGAAGGCATGTGTCAGTGGAGTCAATCTGGGCGCTCAGGAACTGTCCTGTGAAGGAGGCCGGGTTCAGAGTGAGGGAGGAAGTCCAAGGAATACCCACCAGCCACCCCACCCCTCTCCTGCTGCCCACTCCCCCTCCCCTCCTCCCCCTCCCTTCCTCCTTCTCCTCCCTCCTCCCCTTCCTCCTCCTCCTTACCTTCCCCATCTGCTCAATTCATCTTCCCTCCCACCCTCCCTACCAAGTCTGCCTTGAGTGTGCCCACACACACCTCACACAACTGACTGGTAAATAACACGTTTCCCGTGAAGCCAGCGCGTTGACTGCGGCACCTGCTGCGCTTTACCTTTCGGCGGTTTGGCCAGCATCGCCGGCAGAGCTGGGAGAGCTTCGCAGTGGTTAACGGCCCACGCTGGCTCCCCACACAGCAGAGCGGGTGTGTGAGCGGGGGCTGGGACCGCCCCGTCTGACTCCTCCTGATCCGCCCTCGCTTTTGTTGGAAGAATCCCTCTCTCCAGGTTTTCTTATTTTTTTTTTCTTCTTTTTTCAAACAATTGCAATCTGGATTATAAGTAAATGACTAAGTCACCAAGTGAGTGAGCTGTGTCTTGGGGTTCTTGCCTGCAGTTACAGCAGGAGAGGAGGGCGTGTGGGATCTAACCGTCATTGCAGTCGCTGGGAATTATCAGCCCTGGGCTTTGGAGGAGGAAGTTGGCAAGTGTGTGCGGTGTTAGGCTACAGTGGGGTAGCAGGCGGCTGCCAGCGCTTAGTCACCCATTTAAGTTTATTTCGGGGCCGGGGACGTCGCTGGGTGGTGGAAGCGATCACCTGGCATGCACAAGGCCCTGGGTTCAATCCCCAGCACCACCCCCAGCAGCAAGTTTACTTCTCACTCACACGCTACATCCAGAGTGAGTGAGCAGGGGCTCAGCGCACCCATGTCACAGGGACCCACTTCAGCGTGGCTTCTGCGGTCATCGCTGGTCAGAGGATGACTGAATCTCTGAGTTGATGCACGCCCATACCCCCCGCCATTTCCCTGGAAAAGCAAGGCTTTATTGGGGGTGCTGTGGGTAGCTCTCCATTGAGACTAGAAGGGGCAGAGGCCCCGCTTCCGAGCGTCCCTGCCCAGTGCACAACATGCAGCCAGAGTGCGCAGGCTGGGTGGGAACTGATGTCCTCAGGGGCCCCCGAACATGTGGTCCTGGGGTCACCAGCATGTGAGATGGGCAGGGAAAGATAGATAGATAGATAGATGGATAGATGGATAGATAGATAGATAGAACAAGCTCCGGAGGCCAAGGAAGGACTCAGGAAGCCCAGGCCTCCCACCTCCCAGCGGCAAGCCTTGGGCAGGTCACTTGGCCTCTGTGAGCATCTGTGTCCTGATCCGAGAAATGGGCTAACCCAGCAGCACACGCCCACCAGCACCGGGAAGCATTCAGCATCGGTCTGGAGCTTTACGGTCCCCGCCCCAGCTTGTTTCTAACTTGGTTTCCAAGTGCCCAGGAAGTCCCACAGCGGGCAGGCCGCCTGAGATCAGAGGAGTGGAGACGGGAGGGTGTCCTGGCCACACAGCAGAGGCACAGATGAGTCACAGAGGGCCTGACTCTCAGAGCTGCCCAGACTCACCAGGAGGCCAGGCGGGCTCCTGAGCTGTGGGGGGAGGAAAACCTGGATTGTGATGACGATGTGGAGTGACTTCATCTGAGAAGGGACGAGGTCACTGAGGTCACTGCCACGTGGGGGTATCTGAACATGGAGGCCTGGGCTGGGCTGTCTGCTGCGCCCCAGTTCACACCTCAGTTAAGGTCGTATGTGAGGCCGGGTGTGTGAATGGAGTTCATTCCCAGATGCAAACATATTAGAAATGCAACGGGCAGCACTCTCCATCCTGTCTAGGGCTGAGGAAAATCTCCAGGGGTGCCGCACATTCTGAAAACCGAACGTAAGAACTAATGGGTTTAAGGCGCAAACTCATTCTCTGTGGACATCTGAAGAACACGATCTCCTGGCAAGTAGCTTATGTGCCTCCTGATTCTTACATCCGCCCGGAGCTCTGTGCCCACCAGGCGGCCTGAATCCCCAGCCGGGAGTGATGAAGTCACAGAAACAAAGCACTCTTTTAAGTTTTCTAGCAGAGCAGTTTAAAATTTTTCAGCCGGACGAAAGCGATTACATCAATCATACACAAATTTCTAATGACCAAGCTTTCCAACCCTGAAGCCTCCCTGTATTTAAAAGCCTCACAAAATTAGTATTTCATAGACAAGAATAAAAGCCCCCCTGTTTTTTTTCCCAAGATCTGTGTACCCCAAGGCTTGGGTGTGGCCTTCAATAAACAAGCTAACGTATACAGGGTCCTCAGTTTCCCTCTGTCCCCGGCACCTCAGTAGTCAGTAAGTTGGGAGCTCATAGGTCATGCTGTCTGGTCACCTCCTCACTGACCAAGGCCTGACCCTGCATAAGCATGCAATAAACGCTTGCCAGGGTGGGAAGGCTGGCAGGGAAGCAGACAGGCAGCGGGGGCCAGCTGGCTTCCCCCTGGGTCGGGAGAGCTGCCAACAGTTAGTGATTGCAGAGCCAAGAAGGGACTGAGCATCCCCAGATGAAGAGGTCTCTGCCTAGACGCTCACATGCCACTGTCACCTAGGACAAGATGTGCGTGAATCGAGTCTCCCTCGCCAGGGTCCCAGGGGCACCCAAGGCCCTGCCCACCACCACAGGTGCACCTCTTCCTGTAGGGTCTTGGCTGAGCCTTGAGGAGCCCTGTGCATGGCTGCACCTGCGTGCACTTCTGTCCTACAGGAAAGTGTGCAAGACTGTGGGGGAGCCACTTGGAATGAAACCCGAACTCAGGGGCATTCTACCTCTGATCTCTACCCCCAGAGCCCTATTTTTTATTATTTTTTTTTATTTTGAAACAGAGTCTCAATAAGTTGCGGAGAGCCTCACTAAGTTGCTGAGGCTGGCCTAGAGTCTTCCATCCTCCTGTCTCAGCCTCCCAAGTACTGGGATTACAAGCGTGCACCACCACCATTCTTCACCTTTTGTTTATGAAAGATGGCTGTAAAGTTGGAAGCTTAACCGTAAGATGAGAGCTGTATCCTCAGGGTTCAGCAGGGCTTTTTAGCCCTCCCCCTTGGCATTCATCCCCATCACAGCCTCGGGGGTGACGACTGTCTTCTCTGGCTTTATCGGTCATCACCTCCTGGCTTTTCTCTTATGGTTGCCTTTACTTCTAACTGCATCGCAACATGGCGGGCGTACTTGTCTTGTTTTTGAGCTTCCTCTAGATGGAGCTGTGCTGTGGACGTTGTGTTTTGATTTGCTTCTCTCACCCAGCCCCCTGTTTGTAAGATGGTCTTCTGTGTGGAGCGTGGCTGCAGCCAGTTCATCTTGGATGCTGACGGGCCCCTTGTATATGCTGCCATCAATCCGTGCTACTGCCGACGCCCAGCATTTCCCAGGTTCCCATGTGCAGCTCTTCCAAGCGATGCTACTAGCGTGGTCCGCGTGGATGTCTTCCGGAGCCCCCGTGAAAGTGTTTCTCTGGTGTGGGTTCCTAGGCAGAGCGCCACTTTCACCTGTCTAGACATCGCCATACTCTTCTAAAACTGTTGGCCAGTTTACCTGCAAACAGCTGTATATGAGACTTGCCATGTTTCCCATCCTTACCAACACTCGGGTCTATTAAACATTTTTAGTTTTTGCTAGTCGGGTAGGTATGAGATGGTATCTCGTTGTGGCTTTAACTGGTACTTTCCTGATTACACATGAGGGGAGGCACCGTGGTTGTTGATTGACCTTTTTGATTTCCTCTTCTATGAAGCGCCTGCCCAAGCACGCATTTCTATCCAGTTGCTTATCTTTTTTTCTTTTGGTATTGATTTTAGAAAGGTCTTTATGTATGCTGGATACGTATTCTTTATTGATTATATTTATTAAACATATATTCTTCTACTGGTGGCTTGACTTTTCATTCTATCTTGGTTTCTTTTTAAGCATTGAAGTTCTTAATTTTTATGGGGTTGAATCTATCAGTCTGTTCACTCATGGTGAGCAGATTTTGTGCCCTTTTGAATAAATCCTTGTCTGGCCCCAGGGCCCTACATGACTCTACATCATCTCTACTTTATAATTCTGCCTTTCACATTCAGCTTTTGTGACATAACAGTTTTATTAATTCACACACCATCTAATACACCCATTTAAAGTGTGCAAGTCGACGGTCTTTAATATATCCACCGGCTTGTGCAGCCGTCACTCTGATCCATTTGAAAACATGTTTGTCATCCCCAGAAAGAAACTGTGCTGATTAAATCACTCTCCACCCCTCCCCTCTCCCAACACCCCAGCCCTGGCAACCAGTAAGTTACTTTTCTGTCCCTAAAGACTTGCCTATTATAGATTTTTCATAAAAACAGAATCATATAATATGAAGCCTTTGGTGATCAGCTGCTTCCACTTAGCATAATGTCTCCAAGGCTCATCTGTGTTGAAGCACATATCAGCCCTCATTGCTTTTTATTGACAAATAAAATTCCATTGTATGTATATATAAAATTGTATCCACTTATCAGTTGATGGAC
>PVLC010040173.1:0-13954 GCA_004027655.1 Graphiurus murinus
TTAAAAATTTAAAACATGATCTAACTCACAACAGAGCTCAATTAAATTTTCTGTGATTCAAGTTAAAAAGACATATTACAATACAAAGGTATCATCCATGTTATGGGAATTGCTTCTGTTTAACCTGTTGGAACCTGGGGTTTCTAAAATGCACTCGTCTGCTTTGTGAATTTCAACACTACATCTGAATTAGGTGATTATGTTGAGAAAAACTGTGATTGCTACATATTCAAGCTAAGAAACATGTTGGGGGATGGATTGGGACAGGATGGATATGAAATAAAAAGATATAAAAGGTAGGAAATTAGAGGGTATTAAGCAATTGAAACTCATCTGAGTAAAAGCAAAAGCAGTTTTGTTTCAGCATGAACCATTAAGTCAGCACTGAATGTCACTGGTTACTATAGGAACTTGGGTAATGGAAAATGAAAACAGGTGGATTTATGACTCTTGTAAATGTGTTACACAGCTGCCAACTCCTTCTCAATGAAGACTGTTGAGACTGGTAAATGATGAGACTTTTACAGATAAGTATGTAGAAAGGAAATGGAGAAATTAATAGATCTTTAGAGGTTAAGTAACAGGTTAAATATTTTTAATTACTTTGCTTTTGGTTATTCCTCAGAAAGCCACTGTTGTATCTTGAGAGTTAAAATCATTATGCTTCTAGGTATAATACAAACACTGTTGTTGAGTTGAATTTCATCTTCCATAAAATAAATCTGCAAAGTTTGTTATCGGCTAGCCACACTCAAAAAACCATCTCAAATTGCTACAAGAACTCAAAAGTTATGGTTGCATGTAATAGTAATTATAATTAAGAAAAACAAAAGTATTCATTCTAAGCCATAACCCACAATGCATATTAATGTAATCTTATAACTGACAAGGGAACATTGATCTCGTTTGTTACTCTCTTGATTTCCTTTTTTCTAACCCCAGGATTACTCTCTGAATTCAGGCCCTCATTTCCTGACACATAGACAATAACCACTAAAACTTTTTAAATCATCATGTTCCAACCTATTCTCTACAATGCCGCCTGAGCTATTTTTCTAAATCATCACTCCCTGCTAAAATCCCAAATCCCAAAACCTATTTAAACTGCCTACTGGTGTATACATGTGTTTTGATAACCCGAAACTTAACATTTTTACTTTCATCCTTAAAAAAAATTGAATGGTCATATGATTTACTTTTCATACAAGGACCTTTTCGATAGGAAAACAGAGCTGTTAAGATGACAAATGTAGAGCCAGCTGTCAAGGCAAATGAGGAAATATGATCCTTTTACTTAGATCCAACAGTTCCCTTCTTTTTCAGGATAAGTGGTACGGCTCTCTCTCTTTTTTTTTTTTTTTTTTGTGGTACTGAGGATTGAACTCAGGGTCATTCTACCTCTGAGCTATAACCCCAGCCCTAATTTTTTTATTTTTTATTTGGAAACAGAGTCTCACTAAATTGTGGAGGGCCTCACTAAGCAGCTGAGGCTGGCCAAGAACACAGATCCTCTGGTCTCAGCCTCCCAAATGCTGGGATTACAAGCGTGTGCCACCATGCCCAGCTGGTATGGCTCCCTCTTCTGTGCTGCACAGCTCTAGAAATGCTCCTCTAGAAACCTCCTGCCTCCAGCCCCAGCTCATGAGGCAGACTTGGAGATCAAATGCAGACATTCTTTCTCTTGCTTGATCTAGTCTATCGTTGAGAGTTTCAACTATATTTTTATTTACTTCCTTGAGTTCTTCATTTCCAAGATTTCTATTTGTTCTTTTTCAAGCTTGCTGAATTTCTCATTCATATTATTCTCTCTTTTCCCAATTTTACTCAACTATCTGTGTCTAATATCTTCTCATTTTACTGATCTTTATACTCATTCTTTTTTTTTTTTTAATCGAAATGAAGGCATCAATTCAAACTATAAACAGCAGATTAGATGACATGGAAAATAGAATATCACTCTTAGAGGATGACCAAACTAAAAATGAATCTATAGTACATAGCTTAGAAAAAAAAATACGACAAAATGAATTGGACATCGAAGAGATCTGGGCCAATTTAAAAAGAGCTATACTCATTCTTTTAAAGTCTTTATCAAGTATTTTGTCATTATTTCCTTTGGAATCTTTTGCTATAGGATTATTGTGTTCTTCTGGAGGTATGATGCTATTTTGTTTTTTTCATATTTCTTGTGATTCTTCATTGAGATTTACACATCTAGTGAATCAGTTATCTCTATCACTTTTATAAGGTGGCTTTCTTAGTAAATGGTCTCCTGAAGATATATCTTGGGGCATTTGTTTGATATGCAATATTGACATACAGGTGTATTACTATACAAAAAGAGAAAAAAAATCAGATCAGGAGAAAAACCACAGGAGTATGATTACCCACTAATCCAAAATGTTTTGAAGGCTTATATACCCCATTTCTATGGGGGAAGGGAAGAAGGGGGACAGTAAACTTTTAAGAGTAATAAATGATTTTTAGGGGGCTTTAATGGGATAAAGTTAATTTGACCCTCAGAACAGACATGGTTTGTAAATGATTTTCTATAGGACCAAAATAGAAGACAGTGGTGTGTGACAAAAGTTTGTCTAGTAAGAATGGAGTTTGTGGTGTTCTTGGTGAATTATGCCAGGTAGATAAAAGAACTTTGCAGAAAGACTTAACTGCTGAGAGAAAGAGAAACAAGAGAAGATTTGAATAACCTTGATTTGGGGCCTGCTTTTATAGACTTTTGATTTCCCTTAGATCAAATTGCTCATCACATAAAAAAAAATCATATTTCAAGATATTGTTTTGAGCCCCAATATAAGCAAGACTGTATTCAATGTTATTAAAATAGAAGACAAAGATTGAATTCAACTCCACTGAAACAAAAGGAATAATTTTAAATGCTAGCGTGGGCTAGTGTAAACATACTGGAGTGTGCTGAGTTGTGGGAGGCAGGTCAGTGTGCTCTGTATTGCCTTTTGGTGCAGATGGAAGTAAGGCTCCTGCCCTAGAAGAAGGAAGAATAGGCATTCCTCATATTATTACATTTCAGAAAGATGGTCCCCAGGTTCCTAAGAAGATATTCCTACATTGCTAGAAGATTTACATCTCAAAGGGGAAGAGAAAGAATCTACAATTGCAAGGGTTTGTTTGCTTGCTTGTTTGTTTGTTTTGTTCTTTTATGTCCCTTTGCAGTCCATCTATCTCCCAACACTGAAAGTGTTTTTTTTTCTTCTGTAATGCTGATAATTAAACTTTGAACATGTGAGGCAAACAAGAACTCTTAATATTGAGCTACACCCCAGCCCTTTAAACAAAACTTTTTTGATTTAAATTTTTTTTATTATTTTTCAATGAAGTTCAGAGTGACAGAAACATACGTGCACAAAGCACATGTTTCCCTCTGGGTCTCTTTTGCTCTCTACCTCATAGATAATATTTACATTGATACAGATAATTTCATGTATGAACAAAGAATTATTTGATTGTTTCTGTAATCAGATCTTCCTTTTCTCTTCACCATCTCCCTTCCCAAGCCTCCCTCCTCCATTATAATAGTGTCTCCCTTCATTTATCTGAAATCCTCTTCGTTTCTCAGTTTCTCTCTAGCTTCCACATATAAATGAAAATATATGAGCCTTCACTTTTTTTTTTCAGTACTGGGGATTGAACTCATGGGCATTCCACCCCCAAGCCACACCCCCAGCCCTATATGTATGTATATATGTATGTATGTATATTCGGGAAAAATTAAATGAGTGATGTGTGTGTGTGTGTGTGTGTGTGTGTATATTTTCCCCCCCATTGGTGCATTGTAATCATTCATCTTTGTTAGGTAAAAGCTGGTAAAGACATACATGCACACATTACTCATTTAACCCTTCCCCAATTTCCGTCCCACTTCCTTCCCCTCCCTCCTTCTCAAGTTCAGTTTAGTGATTGACTTTGATATGTTTGTGAAAGTACATCATGTGCCTTAGGGTGTTTCCCTCCCCTATTCCCCATCACCTTCAGTTAAGTCACCTTCCTTGCTCATCTAAGCTTTCTCCTTCTTCATCTAAAGTCCACTGTTGGTGGGATTGCAAATTAGTGCAACCACTTTAGAAAACAGTATGGAGGACCCTCAGATGAATGGAATGAACCTACCATATGATCCAGCAATACCACTTCTGAGTATCTACCCAAAAGAATGGAAACCAAATTATCAGACCTATGCATGTGTATCTATGTTTATAGCTGCACAATTCACAATTGTCAAACTATGGAAACAGCCAAGATGTCCATCGATAGATGAATGGGTTACAAAACTATAGGATCTGTACACAATTGGAATTTTACTCAGCCATAAAGAAGAACAAAATCATGTTCTTTGCAGGGAAATGGATGCAACTGGAAAACATTATGTTAAGAGAGATTAGTCAGTCACAAAGAGTAAAAAAGCATATGTTCTCCCTAATATGCGGATGCTAGGGAGAAAATGGGGCATAAGAGGGACTCCAAATGAAAAAGGAAAAACCCTAGATAAGCAAAGAAGTTGACCTAACTGAAGGGGATGGATGGGGTTGGGGGTGGGGATACCCTAATACGCATGATGTACTTTCACAAATATATCAAAGTCAATCACTAAACTGAACTTGAGAAGGAGGGAGGGCAGAGGAGTGGGGTGGGAATTGGGGAAGGGGTTAAATGAAAAATGTGTGCATGTATGCCATTATCAGCTTGTACCTAACAAAGATGTATGATTACAATGCATCAAAAAAAAGATTATGACCTATATTAATAACAATAATACAAGGAAAATTTTGAATGGTAAAAGAAAAATAAATAAAGTCCCTCTGATGTCCCACCTTCTCCCTAGCTTCCACATATTGGGGAGAGTATATGATTTTTTACTTTTTTTGACTGACTAATCTCACTTAGCATAATGTTTTCTCATTCCATCCATTTCCCTGCAAATAACATAATTTTGTTCTTCTTTGTGGCTGAGTAAAATTCCATTGTGTACATATCCCATAGTTGTGTAATCCATTCATCTGTTGATGGACATCTTGGCTGGTTCCAGAGTTTGGCAATTGGGTATTGTGTGGTTATAAACATAGATACACATGCATTGGTCTTTATTTAGAAACAGGGTATCACTAAGTTGCAGAAGGCCTCACTAAGTAAGTAAGTAGCTGAGGCTGGCCGGGAACTGGGATCCTCTGGTCTCAGCCTCCTAAGTACTGGGATTACAAGCATGCACCACCACACCTTGGCTTCTGACTCTTCACTTTTTATGACTGACTGATCTTACTTAGCATAATATTCTTGAGCTCCATCTATTTTCCTGAAAATTACATAATTGTGGGGTTTTTTTTTAACTGCTGATCATCAAGAATACAAACAATAAATGCTGCCATGAATGTACAGAAATAGGACCTCATATGTGTTGGTGATGTGATTGCAAATTAGTACTGCCATTATGGAAATTAATATAGAGGTTATTTAAAAAAAATGAGGAATGGAGCCACCATATGACCCAGTCATACCACTCTTAGGGATATTTCCAAAGGAATTGAAGTCAGATTTCTATAGGGATACAGGCATTTTCATGTTTATAGCAGCACAATTCACAATAGCAAAACTATGGAACCAGCCTAGGTGTCTGTCAACAGAAGAATGGATTATCAAATTATACAATGGAATTTTACTCAGCAATTACAAGTTTACTAAGGTACAAAGTTCAGTCGAGCTGAGGAGATCATCAAGGCTACCCTGGTCATTCTCTATTGTGCTTTCTCCTCTTCCCTTCTTCTGTCACATCCTAAAGATAGGGTTCTGTGACTATTATTCTTTTACCCACTGTTCATTTTATTCAACACCTCTCCTGGGATATCTTGGTTATCTCATGGTTTTTTTAATACCTGGTAAATTCCTTCTACAGCCGGGCATGGTGGCGCACGCTTGTAATCCCAGCATTCGGGAGGCTGAGACCAGAGGATCCGGGTTTGCGGCCAGCCTCAGCTACCTAGTGAGGCACTCCGCAACTTAGTGAGACTCGGTTTCAAAATAAAGAATAAAAAAAATAGGGCTAGGGGTGTAGCTCGGAGGTAGAATGCCCCTGAGTTCAATCCCCAGTACTGCAAAAAAAAAAAAAAAAATTCCTTCTACATTCCTTCTCCTGTCATTTCTTCACTACCCACCAAATTACGAATTTTATCTCTTACATATTTATCAAGTTAATCCCCTCATACTAATTCCTACTATAATTCTTGTTACAATTATTGCAACAGCTTCTTAAATCAGTGGCCCCTACAAGCTTTCTTTCATATAGCTGTCAAATATTTAACTATTGAATATGTGAATCTAACATGTGATTCCATATCTTACTTCTTCACATGTTCCAGAGATCAAAGATACTGCTAAGGTTCCCTAATATGGATAGCATGCAGACCTCCATGACCAGGTCCCATCCTGTCATCTCTATGACCTCATTTCTCCAAAGGTTTCCCTGTGCACACCACCCTGTCTCTCATCTCCGATCCTTGGTTCATGTTTCTTCCTACCCATTCCATTCCCAGTCCCTAAACATACCAATTTCAACTTGTTCAATATGATCAGCTTACTTGCTACTTTGAAGTTTCTAATCCTCTTTAATTGGGTACAGTGCCCTCCATAATGCGTCATAGTTAAATTCTGCACTTATTCATTTATCTGAGTGAATTTGTGCATTTACTACTGAACACAAGTTCCTTAGGAGTTCATCTGTTTTGTTTTTATATCACCAGAGAAAAGCATAGTGCCTAGCACATAGTATATGTTTAATAATTGTTTATTGAAATAGTCATTACATGAATAAATTACTGAACAGATGTCTTAATCTTTTGAGGCTGTCATAAAAAAACATAGTTGAATAATTTATTTAAACAACAAACAGAAATGCATTTCTAATAGGTCAAGGTGCCATGTGCTGATGGTGAGGGCTAGTTTCCTGGTTCATAGATGGTGGCTGATTAAAATGTTTTTACTAGATAGAAGTATAAATGAGCTCCTTTTGAATTATTATATAAGGACATTAATCCTATTCAAGAGGGGTCTGCCCTCATGACCTAATCATTTCCTAAAAGTCCTCACCTCCTTAGTCTATCAGCTTAAGAAAATATGTTAAGTTTTCAACATACCACTTTTGGGGGGACATAATCATTCAGACCACAGCAACAGGTAAATATGAAAATAGAAGGAAGGATGACTTGGGCATCCATTTATATTCACACCTAGATCATAAAGAAAGCAAATATGTCCAAATAGATACACACAATACAATGATATTAAAACCTATTCTGTAAGTTTAATGAAGTCTAAACTCTCTGACTTTCTAAGTGTTTTTAATCACACATTGTCCAAAAATTTCTCTTGGAGGGAGGGAACTTGTATGAAACTATTCTACAGGCAGAATCCAATTAATCTGATAGTGAACCTCAGACAACAAGCATCCTCTAAAGTCATGATAGCACACCAAACCATTTTAGAAGCAAGCATCAGGTGCCATTCTAAAGGATGAAGAGCAAAAAAGACTTCCTACAATTTTATATTCTGTTTAGCTAAGGACAGACAAAGAATGTCTCAAATATTTTAGCCAATCTAATGTTTTTAAACCACAACTTTCATCCTATAATTCATTTATATCACCCATTGTGCTAACTGTCAAGTCATTAGTTCTGCCAATGAAAAACTATTGCTAACATGCTAATTAGCTAATCTTTGGTGCTAGGGATACAGAAAGCTAAAGCACTTATAATAGTGCTTCTAGAGTGTGGCCTTGCTAATTAAATGCTAGTTGACCACCCCTGGAGTGTGAATACTAGATTAGGGGAAGACTACCCCCTTAGGTAGAGATTAAAGGTAACTAATGCACATTTAAGTTACATTGTTTATGCAAAAGGATTGTAAACAGATTATAGACATCATAACACCCAATATCTTATATACATATAAACTCCAACTATGAATTTTTAAAAAATCTCTCAAACTCTCAGTTAGCCTTTACTTAGAATGAGAAATTATGGTCTTAGATTTATTTTCTAGCTGATTCCACATGCATTTTACAAATGTGGTGTCAACAATCAATATTTAAGAAGAGAAAAAAGAAAATATATTTGATACACCTGTCCAAATGTTTAGCCCTGCACCTCAGAGGAAAATGTTTCTTTGTGTCTTTATTATGTCACTAGCATATGGCCTGAAGCATAAAGATAAATTTTTCTAAAGTGCTTCTTTTTATTAACAAGATAGAAAATAAATAAGAACTTTCAACATTCTAAGATACAATGCTTTCTTCTTTAATATGACCACATTAATCTGTACCTCTGCAGTGGTGATGAAAAACATGTAGCATTATTGTTGTTTAGTCTTGAATAAGACATATTAGCAAAGTTAACCCAAGGTAGATGGACTGCACCATGCATCTGAAACCTACTGTATTAATACAGCTCTAAAACCTGTCAGGTAAAGACATAATTTTATTTTGAAAGTCAAAACATCATAGATCAACTCATGGCACAGTTTATTGAAATACATTTTGATATATTTTCCTTTCATTTATCTTACATATGAATAGTAGTCAATTTCATATCCCAAATATAGTTTTCTATGACATATGTTTAAAATACTATAGGTGACAAAAAAAGATTCCTGAATGTTAGATACTAAGTCTTTGCTAAATCCTTATAAAAGTAAAGAAAATCCAAAAAAAAAAGACTTTTAAGAACAAGGGAAATTATATATTGAATTTAATTCTCCATGTAAATATAGTTGTAGACTATTTACATATGCAACACACATACACACATCAAATTAATGGGTTCTAATTATGTTTCTCTTTTATGCAATGGGTATTACATATTATAAATTAATTACTTCATCTCAACTTTGTTTACATAAAAAAAGTTTGGTCAAAAACAATAAGCTGTATTTACAAGTCTCTTAAGGTTATCTTTATTACATGGAGTCCATTTTCTCTGCGATAATTTTTTATAATACTCCATGAGTTCATCATGTCCTCAAATGCTTTTATCCCTCATTAGTAGGAATGACCGCCCTTGGTCTCTGCCCACTCTGTCTAAGCCTAAAAATGTATCAATCTATTAAAGTGAAAATTATGATAAGAACAATTTTGTATGTAGGACTTACACTAATAAAACTTGTGAGGAAGCCTAGATTTGTTTCACAAATGCTGGAACTTCTGCTCTTAAGACCACTTTTCTACTTCTCCATTGCCATATTTCACAGATATCCAAGGGCCACTTGTTGATCCGTGCAAGCAACACTTTCTTTGGTTTACTCATTTCTAGCATCTAACAGTGTTCAAATCTTCTTGTTTTTCATTCCATTGGAATGCACTGCCTTATCTAATTTCCTCTGTGTTATGTGTAAATTTAGAATGCAAATGAACTAATTTATACTATTCTATTAATATAATATAATGGCTTAATAGGGAGTCCCCTAAGACATGTAACTGACTATGAATGCATTTTACATTCAACAAATAGTATCATCAACGCAGTAGGCATTGTTCCAATCTGTGCCATGGGGAATACATCAGTGAAGAATATCAGTAAAGAAAGCAAACAGGATGCCATGCCTCATGAACCTTACATTCCAACAAGGAAAGAAAGAGACAATCGATCATAGACAGAAGTGTGAAAATATATGAGAAGGTGATTTGTACTAGGAAAGGAGAGGAGGAGGAGGCGGTGGCGGCAGCGGGCTGTGGCAGCGACAAGATAAGAAGATTGGTAGTGCAAGGTTGGGGAAAATGTTACAGTCATGGAGAAGGTGACTAGGAGAAGAAGCAATAGTGTGCCTGGTACACTTAAAGTACAGCAGAGATGACATTGTGCTTGAGCAGAATAAGTCAAGTGGGGATTAGCAAATGGAGATCTGGAAGATAAGAAACATGAAGGGAAAGACAAAATTATCTAAGGCTTTGTTTAAAAAGAAAAATTTACAAACTCAACCTATCATGGCCAAATGCAATCTTCTAGGAATTCCAGTGAAAACTGCATATTTATTTATTTTCTTCATTCAGTCAACAATTTTTTGAATGCTCAATAAAAATTTTAAGCATCATGTGAGGTGCAGGTGATTCAAAAATGGAAAGGATGCCTTTGGAGAGTTAAAAATTTAGCAGAAATACAAAGCAGGCAATTATAGCATAAAGTAGAAAGTTCTATAATGGTCATATTTATAAGACATACTCAGATTAGAGGAAAAATGTCTCAATATGGAATGTAGCAGATAAGAAGAGGAGAGAGGACAAAGAGGAGGCAGTACCTGAGATGAGCCAAGCAGAAATTTAGGTGTCTCATATATGAGAAGGACATTTCAGGTAAAAGAAATTGATAAACAAATTTGGAAAGTAATAAAAAGCAGAATGTTTCCTGGGTATTACAAATAGTTTAGTAGCTTTCACAGCAAGAGAATGGATTGCCTTGTGTCCATGAGAATGAAGTTGTGTACCTATGCAGTACCCTGTCTTTTTTGGGTCAGTAGCAAGGGTTCTTAAAGTGAGGCATGGCAGAACTCACCACCCACAGTTTTATTCATCTCAGCACAAGACCACAAGTCTACACAGTTACTCCTAGAGTTCTGGCAGTTACAAAAAGGATCACTGCAAAATGAAGACAACCTACTTGGCATATCTAAGCCCCCTGATTGTGCAGGCATAGCATGCAGCAGCTCAGGAGCATAAGAGAGGAGGCAGCAGTCTCCATTTCCATCCTCCTCAAGCTATGGGACTCCTAACCTTTAATCCCAACAATGGTTCTGCTAGATAGGTATTCTCTCTCTCCACTTTATGTAACATTGATGGGAAAATGCTTTTAAATTACTGCAGCAGCTTGTTTCTTTCTTTTAGGCTATTCCCGACATTCACCTTCGGAGTAGATAAAGGTTAAAAAAGCTCAGTAATGGGTTGTTTTTTAGTATTCATCAGCAGTAGCCATCAGAGCCTCCTCTAGGAATAAAGCTGCTAAGACAATGAAGATCCCCTGGAAATGTCAGCAGAATGGAGCCTAAGGAGATGACATGGGTAAAAATGCCCTTGTGACCAAACAGCCAAAGGTCTCTGGGAACTATGCTGTCTAATTTTCAATTTTAGTCAGCATCCTTAAAATTGCAGTAATTTTTCCCCTCCTAACCTCTATTATGCTTCAGAAATGAAAAGAATAATATCCAGTTATAGGGTAAAGCAAGAGGGAGAGTAAAGTTGGAGAAAGTAAAACAGCAATTGGGGTTTCAAGAGTAGAGAAGAAAAGCTTTCTAAGTGTCCCTGCTACTTTTCTTCCTCACTGTCATCATCTTTACCCAAACAACTATCAAGTGTGACAAAAATCACAAAATTATCGACACTTCATTTCAGAAAAAATCCAACTTCTTAATGTTGCACTAACTACTCTGTTTTTCCTTATGACTCTTCATTGCTGGAGATACCAAGAAAAAGCAAACAAATAAATAAAAATAACCACTGAATGTTGACTCTAAATAACTCAATCTGATATGATCTTGCTATCACCCCCTTAGATAATGCTAAGAATTTTTAGTCAAAACTAATTAGTTTCAATTCTTATGTTCATCTCCAGACCATTTTTAAGATGGCAGCAGGGTATACTGGATTGGCATAAACACAGCTTATGTTATCTACTGGTAAAGGGATGTAGAAGTATACTCTGGCTCTTTGGGGTCTTGGGTGATGGTTCTTGCCTCACAGGTTGCTACTTGGTCATAGCTAAATTCACCAGCTAGTCGATCTTATTGCTCAGTCCCTGTGGTCTTGATCAGGATTCTCTGGTGCTCTCTGGCTTTTGCCAACTCTGGGTAACCATGAAGTTCCCTCCAAACCTTTGTCATATTATACGAGTTCCTACTCTACAGCTTCCTCCCTACATGTTTCTTCTTGCTCATGACAGAATAGACTCCATGGCAGACAGTCAAGCATCAGTCCAACATCTAAACCATATATGACCTCAAAGGATGAAAGAAAGACATTAGGAGTGTCTCATTCACTCTTGTTCTTGCTCTCGCTCTCTCTCTCATGCTTAAATTTTCACCAATTACCATCCCTCCAAATTTTGCAGCTATTCTTTCCATTTTCTTGTCAGCATTGTAATCTTCTGAAGACATATAGACAGATAGATGCTTCAAGTAGACTACAGAGTTAATGCACACACAAAAATTTTAAGACATTGTGTATTATATCACTTATTTCATGAGATCTTAATCAATAAATATTTACCATATAAAATATATTACTGTATAAATCAGCACAAAGTGAATTGTAGAACATGGCAACAAACCTACAGGGTCAAATTCTCCACACTGTTGCTTGTAAAATTCTGCCAAAGTATCTGGCAAAGTCTTCCTAAATATAAATTATATTTATATGCAAATATAATTTTAACAAGAATAAAAAATTATCACTTAAGTTTTTGGTGGAACTTTATGGTGAAAGTTAAAGTTAATAAGCCTAGGCTTTGGCTTAATACAAAAAAAAGTAAGAAGATTCATATTTTGTTCCCATTTTCTCCAAGGAGGATAACAATCTTCAATTAATCAAGTAAAAATTACTGAAAGGTATTGAAAAGCGATATTATTTAAATAAAAATTAATTTCTGATGCTTGGAGAAATTCCATCCCAGGATATGGAAAGATACCCTAGTTGTAATTGAGAATCTATTACCCATAATTTTGAGTAGTGGTAGAGGGAAGGCTGTAAGAACAAGTTTGTATTACATTTTCTCTTTTCACTTTCACAGAAGTAAGTGAAAATGGTCTTAAAAGGAAAAGGAACAAAGGTCCAAAGTTGGGAAAGCACAAAGGAAAGATCAGCTAGAGTGTATGTATGTGTGAAGAGGTAGTTTAAAAAAAAAAAACAAGTCTGGAAAGTAAAGAAAGCAGTTTCTGGGGAACCATAAATACCAAGCTGAGTAATTTTGTTTGTTTGTTTGTTTGTTTGCCTACAAAATTTATTGTCTCTTAGCTGGGCATGGTAGTGCACATCTGTAATTCCAGTACTTAGAAGGCTGAGACAAGAGGATAACAGGTTCACGGACAGCCTGGGTAACTTAGTGAAACCCTGTTTCAAAATGAAATAAAAAGGGCTAGTGTTGTATCTCTGTGGTAAAACACCCCTGGGTTCAATCCCCAGTACCACACAAAAAAATTATACTCTCTTAATTGTTATTTATCAAAGAAATACTACCTATCATTAAATATACTTTTTGAGACTCCATGCCTATGTGCATAGTCAGCCATGATCCCAGTTATATATGCATGTTTTACCAATATGCTTCATAAAAATTCTCATACCAAGGGAATTAGAACCAAGTGGGCATGCCCTAGGAAGATATCTGGAGGAGATATAGTCTTAATACTAATTTTGAAAGTAAGGTATACAAACTTTGTCATAAAGCAGAAAGAAAAGAATTTCCAAACTGGAAAATAGTGAGATGGCTACAAAGGAAAAAAGCCAAGAGACAGAGAAGATTGGTTAGGCTAATAAAGAGAAGCATGAAGGTATATTAGAGGAGAAAGAGCTATATTTTATATTACCTACTTCCACTTAGTATAAAGTGCCCAAGGACAGAAAGCTTGACTTACTACCTGCAAAAAAGAAATGATTATTTCCAAAGATTTGATAGATTTTCCTGCCATGGCCAGTCATGCCAGTGCTCTTTACTTCCTTTATGTGACTCATGATGATTTCTGTGTTTCTTCCAAGGTAAGAAATCAGAATGTGCCTGTTTGACAATATATCTTTTCCATTGCCTTCCAAATTTTAAAGTCATAGTGGAAGTAGATTCCTCTGTCATTTATGTTCTCTTTTCCAAAGATAGTAGAAATTTATACTCAATAATCACCTCCTCCTTTTTCCCCTTCAAAGGGCAGAAGGGGTGCTCTTGAGTATGAAAGAAGGAGTAAAATG
>PVLC010040175.1:0-13927 GCA_004027655.1 Graphiurus murinus
ATAATCAGGTAGACACACTTGTTCTTTTGTTAAAAAATACCAAGCTGGAGCTGGGCACGGTGGCACCTATAATCTAGTACTTGGGAGGCTGAGACAGGAGGATCGCAGGTTCACAGCCAGCCTCTGTAACTTAGCGAGGCACTCTGCAACTTAGTGAGACCCTGTTTCACAATAAAGAATAAAAAATAGGGTTGGGGGGTGTAGCTCAGAAGTGGAATGCCCTGGGTTCAATCTCCAGTACTGAAAAAAAAAAAAAAAGGCTGAGTGTATAGCTTGGAATTAGTGTGGGCTCCTGAATTCAATCACCGTACCAAGTAATAAATAAATAAAGGGCTGGGGGTGTTGCTTGGAGGTAAAATTCCCCTGGGCTCAATCTCCAGTACCAGATGGAGGCTGAAGCAGGAGGATCAAATGTTTGAGGCCAGAGCCGGGTGTGGTGACACAGGCCTGTAATCCTAGTACTTGGAAAGCTGAAACAAGAGGACTGCAGGTTCAAGGCTACCCTCAGCGACTTAGCGAGACCCTCAGCAACTTAGCGAGACCCTGTTTCAAAATAAAAAGAGCTGGAGGTTTAGCTTGGAGGTAGAATGCCTCTGGATTCAATATCCAGTACCAGAAAAAAAAAAAAAAAAAAAAAACTTGAGGAACTTAAATAAAAATTAAAAAGGTTGGCCGGGTGTGGTGGCACACGCTTGTAATCCAAGTACTTGGGAAGCTGAGATAGGAGGATCACAGGTTCGAGGACAGCCTCAGCAAGTAGTGAGACTGTCATCAGTCTAGAGAGACCCTGTTTCCAAATAAATAAAATTGGGCTGGGAGTGTAATTGGAAGGTAGAATGCCTCTGGGTTCAATCCCCAGTACCGCGGGGGTGGGGCACTGTGAGTGCAGCTCAGTAGTATAGCATCCTAGCTTTGCTCCCCAGTACCTCCAAAACAACGCAGGTGGTCCCCAGGTTCTGATGACCCAGTTCAGGACTCTTCGCCTTCCTGATTGTGCAGAAGCACACCCAGGCACCCACTGCATTTCCAATTTTAGTGCGGCGTTCAATGTACCAGACTTGGATTCTGCTTTTTTAGCTTCTGGGTCCCAGTATTCTATATAAACCAATCTGCACAACCATAAAAAGTCTAAAACAGCAACTAGGAAACCTAAGTATCAGAAGGCGTATAACCTGGGTTTCTCCCATATTTTGCTAAAGTGCCTTGGGAGAATTGCGTTTGTTGAAAGTACCAGGCTTAGCTGGGCTTGGTGGCCCACGCTTATCATCCCAGTACTTGGGAGGGTGAGACAGGAGGATCACAGGTTCATGGCCAGCCTCAGCTACTTATTGAGACCCCCTGCAACTTAATGAGACCCTGTTTCCAAATAAAGAATAAAAAATTGGGCTGGGGGCGTAGCTCAGAGGTAGAATGCCCCGGGTTCAATCCCCAGAACTGGAAAAAAAAAAAAAAAATAGGACTAGGAGTTTTGCTTGGAGGTAGAATGCCCCTGGGTTCAATCCCCAATACCCCCCCACACACACACACACACACGCACACACGTACCAGGCTTGGTTCTTTTTCTGCTTCGCTGGGGTCCCAGTGTTCTATATAAACCAATGGGTGCAATTGTTAGAAAAACCACAACAGCAGCTCGGAAACGTGAGTAACCAGAAGGCGCAGAACCTGGGTGGCCGGAGGAGCAGTTCTGCGCGTCCCAGTGAAACAGACTTCGCCGTAGATGGCTGATGGCTCCGGAGTGTGTTCGGGGCAGGCGGGGGAGCCGTGATAAGCGACTGTGCGTTGGGTCAAGTGTTTTAGATGCATTTTCAATTTGCGATAACTTCAACTCATGATGGTTTATCAGGAAATACCCCCCTCTACACCCTAAACTGCATCTTTATCCCGAAAGTTCAACTTCCTTGGAGGAATCCCGGCCTGGAGGTCAGAGCAGCACACTCGGATTGTCTGAGACACGGTTGAACGGGTTGGCGTCCTGGCTTTGCCATGTACCTTGCCTCAGTTTCCCCATCTGTAAACGGGGCACAGTGACAGTCCCCAGATTCCAGGGTGTTGTTGAGATGCTGTTAATTCACGAGAAGCGCTGGGCACAGTGCCCGGGCCCCGAGGAAGGCTCAGTGGTCATGGGGAGCGTCGTGTCAGGTCAGCGGCGCCCTGGAGTCCCAGGTTTGTGGGAATTTGCGTCTGATCTGCTCGGCCTTTGTGTTTACCTGTGGTTCCAGCGCGCAGCCTCCCATGGCCTTCCCCCTGCCAGCTGCCGGACCTAGCTACGCCGTGCAGCCAGCTCCTGGACTGGACCCCACCCTGAGCCTGGCCTTCGCCCCCGCCGCCCAGCCGCCCAGCCCCGGAGCCCCGGCGGGCTACGGCTGCTACCAGCCCCTCTCTGGCCAGGACTTCGGCTACGGCAGCCGGCCCCAGGAGCCCGTCCCGGCGCTCACCACTGCTCCCACCTACCAGGTAGGTGCTCCCGGGAAGCCGCCGCGGTGCGGTGCTGGCTTCCCTGGGGGCCCCTCTGGCCCCCCAGGGAAGTATTGCAAAAAACAACAAAAAACAGGGGGCGTGGTGGCGCACGCTTGTAATCCCAGCATTCAGGAGGCTGAGACTGGAGGATCCGGGTTCGCGGCCAGCCTCAGCTACCTAGTGAGGCACTCCGCAACTTAGCGAGACCCGGTTTCAAAATAAAAAGAATAAAAAATAGGGCTGGGGGTATAGCTCGGAGGTAGAACCCCCCTGAGTTCAATCCCCGGTACGGCAAAACAAAACAAACAAAAAACAAAAACTGGTTTCCCATCCCCTTTCCCCCAACTGCTAGAGCCCCCTGAAAGCTACAGGCATGTTCTCAGTTCCATGACTGCGCCCCCACCCCACAACCGGGCCTAGCGCAGCGGGGCTGAATGAATGAATTGCAAGTGAGGCGGGAACACACCTCGCCCCAGGTCTGAGCTGCTCCTCCTCCCTCTCACAGGACGGTTACAGCTACGGACCAGCGATGGCCTCCGGGAGCTACGAAGACAGACAGTACTATGAGCCGGCCCCGACGGAGGGCACCGACTCTCTTTGCCAGCCAGGTGGGTCTGCCGGGGGCGGAGGGCAGGGACGAGGGGATGGGGGACACAGGGAGAACCTCGCTAAAGTTCTGTCTTCAGCCTGGCGCGGTGGGGCCGTACTTGTCATCTTGGTACTTGGGAGGCTGAGACGGGAGGATTGCAGGTTGGAGGCCAGCTTCAGCAACTTAGTGAGGCCCTCCTCAACTTACTGAGACCCTGTTTCAAAATAAAAGAAAAAGAAAAAAAAATAGCCAGGCGTGGTGGTGCACGTTTGTAATCCCAGTACTTGGGAGGCTGAAACTGGAGGGTTCACAGCCAGCCTCAGCTACCTAGTGAGGCTCTCTGTAACTTAGTGAGACCCTGCTTCAAAATAAAGAATAAAAAATAGGGCTGGGGGTGGAGCTTGGAGGTAGAATGCCCCAGTATTGCAAAATAAATAATAATAATAATAATAATAATAATAATAATAATAATAATAATAAAAAAATAGGGTTGGGGGTTTAGCTCAGAAGTAGATTGTCCCTGGGTTCCATTCCCAGACCTCAATAAATAAATAAAATATTAAAAATTTTTTTCAGGACATGGTGGTGCATGCTTGTAATCCCAGTAGTTGGGAGGCCGAGACAAGAGGATCACAGGTTCAAAGCCAGCCTTGGTAATTTAGGAAGGCTCTCAGTAACCTAGTGAGACTCTGTTTCCAAGTATATTTTAAAAATCAGGCTGGGGGTGTAGCTTGGAGGTAGAATGCCTCTGGGTTCAATCTCCTGTACCAAAAAAAAAATTTTTTTTTCTTTTTATTTTTTTTTTCGGTACTGGGGATTGAACTCAGGGGCATTCTACCTCCAAGCTACACCCCCAGCCCTATTTTTTTATTCTTTATTTTGAAACAGGGTCTCACTAAGTTGTGGAGTGCCTCACTAGGTAGCTGAGGCTGGCCTTGAACCCGGATCCTCCGGTATCAGCCTCCCGAATGCTGGGATTACAAGTGTGTGCCACCATGCCCGGCTTTTTTTTTCTTTTTTTTAAAGGGGGTTAGGAGTGTAAGTCAGAGGTAGAATGTCCCTGGTTGGGTTCAATCTCCAGTATGAAAGGAAAGACAAACAGACAGACAGGCAGACAGGCAGGCATTGGGCACATATGCTTGTGATCCCAGTACTTGGAAGGCTAAGACAGGAGGATCGCAAGTTCAAGACCAGCCTCAGCAATTTAGTGAGACCCCCAGCAAGTTAGCAAGATCCTGTTTCAAAATTAAAAAATCAAACTGGGGTGTGGTGGCGCACGCTTGTAATCCCAGTCCTAGGGAGGCTGAGACAGGAGGATCGCCAGGTTTGAGGCCAGCCTCAGCTACTTAGCGAGGCCCTCCGCAACTTAGTGAGACCCTGTTTCAAAATAAAGAATGAAAAATAGGACTGGGGTATATCTCGGAGGTAGAATGCCCCTGGACTCAATCCCTAGTACCACAAAAAATAAAATAAAAAATAAAAAGGGCTGGAGGTAGCCGGGCGTGATGGAGCACGCTTGTAATCCCAGCATTCAGGAGGCTGAGACCGGAGGATCTGGGTTCGCAGCCAGCCTCAGCTACCTAGTGAGACACTCCGCAACTTAGTGAGATTCGGTTTCAAAATAAAGAATAAAAAATAGGGCTGGGGGTATAGCTCGGAGGTAGAATGCCTCTGAGTTCAACTCCCAGTACTGCAAAAAAAAAAAAAAGGGCTGGAGGTTTGCTTGGAGATAGAGCATTCCTGGGTTCGATCTCTAGTACCAATTAAAAAAAAATCCCAATTCCATCTGCAATGTTCTAGGAGATGCAGGAGGACTCTCCCATGCTTCTCAAATGTCCCCTGAAGTCTCAGGTCCCCACTGAGCAGAGAATGGGGGGGGGCGGATGGAAACGGAACTCGCATCAAGGACGCGTTGCAGGACCGAAGGAGCCAAGTTCTGCTGAGGGCTGGGTGTCGAGGGCGACACCCAGGCTCATTTAGGGCATGCGCAGTCCTTCTACCCCACGCTCCAGAGACTGACACTGGAGCCTCTGGAAAAGCACGGTGGGCGGGAGGTCCCAGGGAAATCCTTGCCAGGACCCGCTGGGGCATGAGCTGCCAGTGGCTTCCAGCCAGACAGCCAGGGGACCGGCCACAAGCTCAGGGGGCCGAGGAGACAGCAGAGCCTGTTCCTGGGAGCCCCAGAGGACGCATCGGCCCCGTGGGGGTCAGGGCCCCGCTCGGCCTCTACAGAGGCACTCACGGGGAAGGTGGCAGCAGCCAGCCTCGGGCCGTGCCTACCCTACACATGGGAGCACCAGCCCGAGGCCATCCCTGGCCCCCAGTCCTCCTGTGGTATCAGAACCCCTACCTGGGTGAGACGCCCGTGTCCCCACGACCCAGTCCCCACGGCCTGTCTGTCCAGCTGCTCCTGGGATATGTCGAAATCACTGCCTCTCCCTCCTGTCTCTCTGGTTTTCTCTTCCTCTTAGGACCAAGCTACTCAAGCTACGATGCATCTGTGTACCCGGCGGCTAGTTCCTATTATCCTCCGCCGCTGCCCCCCCAGACGCAGCCCTCGCCTCCCCCGGACCCCCCTCAGCAGCCGCAATCGCTGCCTCCCCGGCAGCCCTCCCCGCCGTCAGCACCTGTGGGCTCAGCCCCATGGGGGGGCTCTGGAGGCAGCCCCCGGGCCGACTCGGCCGCAGGGTCCAACCGGCTGCAGAAGGCCAGGACGGGCCCCCGGCAGCCCCAGCTGCACTACTGCGACATCTGTAAGATCAGCTGCGCCGGACCACAGGTCAGCTGCTCCCCATCCCCGTAGGCCTGGACTCCTCTGCCCAGGGCCCCCTGTAGCAGGGCAGAGGTCAAAACCAAGCAGGGGCTGAGTGTGGCCACACACCTGTAATCCCAGTACTTGGGAGGCTGAGAAAGAAGGATTGCAGGTTGAGGACAGCCTCAGCAAGTAGTGAGACTCTCATCAACCTAGTGAGACCTTGTTTCCAAGCAAAAAATTAAACGGGGATGGGGTATAGCCTGGAGGTAGAACGCCTCTGGGTTCCAGTCCCAGTACCACACACACACACACACACACACACACACACACACACAGCATGGATGCTTAGGGTCAGGGGCTTTACCTGTCACAAAAAGCCCTGCTATTAAACTTCCAGTGGATTAGCCAGGCATAGTGGCGCATGCTTATAATCCTAGTACTTGGGAGGCTGAGACAGGAGGAGCACAGGTTTGAGGACAGCTTCAGTAAATAGTGAGACTTTCATCAACCTAGCAAGACCCTGTTTCAAAATAAAAACGAAAATAAAATAGAGTTGGGTGTGTAGCTCAGAGGAAGAATGCCCCTGGGTTCAATCCCTAGTGACACACATGCGCCCTCGTGTATGAACTCACACACACACACACACACACACACATATGCTTCGGGTGGTGTGGCCGCTGCCTTGAAGCAGGGTCTAGTGAAAGAAATGAAGGCTACTGAGCGCCGATCCCGCCCAGAGGTCTGGTATTGAACCCCCCTCCCCTGTGACATCCTTGGGTTAGGGGCTAAGCCTAAAGCATGTATGTGCGTGTGTGTGCCTATGTACACATGCATGCGTGTGTAGATGTGTGTGCACGAGTGTGCATGTGTGTGCGTGGGAGAGGCGGTGCTTCCCCCGAGGGAAGGATTTCTTGATCACACACACACACACACACACACACACACAAGCCTGAGTCCTACAGCCCAGAAATAACCCGGCAAAATCGTCGTCTCCTTTCCTGGAAAGATAATTAGATGCCAGAGCTCTCTTGGCAAAACACACATCCTGATCGCGTTCCATTTTTAATTCTCTGAAAGGAAGCTCTGGAGTTTGGAGAAACGCAGAGTCCAGAATGGTAGACTCTTCAGCTGGAGTCGGCTGGGAGAGAGGTTCCAGAATTCCCCTCTAGCCCCAGAGACTAGGTTGAGGCTCTGCAGCACTAGGACTGGCCCAGGCCCCGCCCACCCGTCGAGGTCCCGCCCACACCCCTTAGCCCAGCCAGGCGCCCTCCTAACTGCCGCCCCCAATTCAGCCCAGCCCACCTTCTGCCCAACTAAACCAGGCCCCGCCCAGGGACGCTAGGCCTTACTAGGCCCCGCCCACCCACGCCAGATCCCACCTGCCAACCCAGGCCAGGCCCTGCACCACCCCAAACAGACCTCCAGCCCTGCCCAGCTGCTGGAGGACCGCTCAACCCCACCTAGGCCAGCCGCTGCCCAGCTCCACCAGATCAGCCAGGCCCCGCCCACAACGGTTGCCCCTCCCTCAGCCCGGCCCACGCCCTGACCAACCCAAAGAGGCCCCGCCCAAGATGCTAGGCCCTACCAGGCCCCGCCCACCCGCACAGGATCCCGCCTACCGACCCAGGGCCTGCTCCCCCCATCCAGCCTTCTGCCCCTCCTGTCCCGCCCAGCCGCACTAGGACAGCTCGGCCTCGCCCAGGCCAGCCTTGCCCAGCTCTAGCCAGATCTGAAGGCCCCGCCCACACCACTCGCCCCTCCCGCAGGCCCCGCCCAAGGACCCTAGGACCCAACCAGGTCCCCGCCCGGCCCCACAGGTCCCGCCTACTGACCCGGGTCCTGCTCCACCCCTCCCACGCCGGCGGGCGGGTCCTTCAGACTCCCTGCCCTCTTGGCCCCGCCCAGCCACCCCAGGACCGCTGAGCTCCGCCCAGATCAGAGCCCCGCCCACACCACTTGCCCCTTCCCTCCTAAGGCTGGCTTCGAACTTTATGACTCAGTTTTCCAAGTCCTGAGATTACAGGTGTTCGTCATCATATCCGGTTCCTTTTTATTTTGAAACAGGATCTTGCGCCCGGCGTGGTGGCGCACACTTGTAATCCCAGCATTCGGGAGGCTGAGACCGGAGGATCCAGGTTCTCGGCCAGCCTCAGCTACCTAGTGAGGCACTCCGCAACTTAGTGAGACCCGGTTTCAAAATAAAGAATAAAAAATAGGGTTGGGGGTAGAGCTCGGAGGTAGAATGCCCCTGAGTTCAATTCCCAGTACCGCAAAAAACAAAACACACACAAAGAAAACCAGGATCTTGCTAAATTACTGAGGCTAGCCTTGAATCTTCGATCCCTCGTCTCAGTATCCCAAGTACTGGGATTACAGGCACACACCACCATGCCCAACTTCTTCCTTTTTTATTTATTTATGCATGTATGTATTTATTTATTTTGAGGACCCAGGACCTCCAGGATGCTAGACAAAGTGCTCTACCACTGAGCTACACCCCAGCCCTTTTTATTTTTTATTTCGAGACAGGCTCTCACCAATTTGGCCAGGTTGACCTCGAACTTGCAATCCTCTGGCCTCAGCCTGCCCAGTCGCTGGGATGACAGGGGTGCGCCGCTGCACTCAACCCTTCCATCGTCATGTCTGTAGGTGACTTTCACTTTGCCCGAGGTAGATCTTGCCAAATATAAAAGTCCAGGCCCAGCTGGGCATGGTGGTGCACGCTTGTAGTACTAGTACTTGGGAGGCTGAGACAGGAGGATCACAGGTTCCCGGCCAGCCTCAGCTACTTAGTGAGGCCCTCCACAACTTATAGAGACCCTATTTCAAAATAAAGAATAAAAATTGGGCTGAGAGCCAGGCGTGGTGGCGCACACTTGTAATGCCAGCATTTGGGAGGCCGAGACTGGAGGATCCGGGTTCTGGCCAGCCTCAGTTGCCTAGTGAGGCACTCTGCAACTTAGTGAGACCCTGTTTCAAAATAAAGAATAAAAAATAGGGCTGGGGTGTAGCTCGGAGGTAGAACGCCCCTGAGTTCAATCCCCAGTACCGCAAAAAAAAAAAAAAAAAAAAAAAAAAGCCCGGGCCCTTCCTGGTTCCCTGTAGAGGAGCGTCTCCACAAGGCCAAAGCATATGGGGTTTGTGGGCCCAGGAGAGATGAGTGGGTTTAACGGGTCCTTTTCAGGATCCCAAGAACAGGCCGGGATTCCGCTTCAGGAATCGCTGGCGATTTTTTCCGGCTAGCTGCGGAGGCCTGTGACTCACGGCGCTTTCTCTCCTGGGCCCCTCGGGGCATTTGCAGGACTCGAAAAAGCAAGCGTAGGAAACGTCACACGGTGGTTTGGATTCTGAGGCCCGATTTGGAAAATCCAGGCTCCTCCTTTAAGGCAGCCCTCTCCCCTCCCCCCGCCAGAACTAAGTGTGGGGTGCATGCCTGGAGGCTGCTTCCTTAACCAACTGGTTTATTTTTAGGGAACGGAGGAAACTTCATTTATGTCCTTTGGCCTGGGCTCCCAAGTCCGCCAACCGGGCGCTACAGAAGCCACACTGGCGCTTCTGAGGCCAGCGGGTGGAGGGGTGGGCACCGCGGCCTCAGTCCCCCCCGGGAGCCTAGCGGTGACCTCGCCTCTCCCACTCTGCTCGCAGACTTACCGGGACCACCTGGAAGGGCAGAAGCACCGGAAGAAGGAGGCGGCGCAGAGGAACGGCGTGCAGCCCGACGGCAGCCCCCGCGGGGTGCAAGCGCAGTTGCACTGCGGCCTGTGCGCCGTGTCGTGCACCGGGGCCGAGGCCTACGCGGCCCACATCCGGGGGGCCAAGCACCAGAAGGTACGCACCCCCGCCCCGGCCGGGTCGCTGAGCTTCTGCCTGCGAAGAAACCCGTCCTCGACGGGGGATGAGGGGGAGGTCCTCATCTGGGGCACTGTTTCGTACCCTTCTTTTTATTTTTCCCCCCTTTTTTTCTCCCAACTGGAGATTGAACTCAGAGGCATTCTACCTCCGAGCTATACCCCCAGCCCTATTTTTTATTCTTTATTTTGAAACCGGGTCTCACTAAGTTGCGGAGGGCCTCACTAGGTAGCTGAGGCTGGTCACGAACCGGGATCCTCCGGTCTCAGCCTCCCAGATGCTAGGATTACAAGCGTGCGCCACCACGCCCGGCTTCCTATTTTCTTTTTTAGTTCGAAACAGGGTCTCGCTAGGTTACTGAGAGTCTCACTACTTGCTGAGGCTGTCCTCGAACCTGCAATCCTCCTGTCTCAGCCTCCCAAGTACTGGGATTAACAGGCATGCGCCCCCAGGCCTGGCTTGAGCGCGCGTTTTGCAGGCAGCACGACTGCGCGTCCCAGAGCATGCGCATGCGTGGGTTTTAGATGGTGGCCCCCGACCTCGTCTCCAGCCGCTCGCATCCAGTTCCTCTCTGGACCAGGCTCGGGGCTGGGGCCTGCGAGGGGCAGAGACGCAGATGTGTAGTGCAGTTGGGAGAGTGTCAGTGGGAGCCGGCGCAGGTGTCAGAGTGCTACAGGTGCCAGCAGGTGCACCAGCAACCGGGCCTTCCAGGGCGACCCTGCGCTGGGATGCGGTCCCCGGGACCGGCCCTGCAGGCCCAGCTGCGGGGTGTGCTGCCCGGCTCCCCCGTGGCCCTGACGGAGGGGCGGGGTCCGTTGCAGGTCTTCAAGTTGCACACCAAGCTCGGGAAGCCCATTCCGACCATCGAGCCCACGCCCAGGAGCCCCTGCACCGGCAAGCAGGGCCCCCGCGCCGCGGACAGCACCCGGGGCGGGCCGGCCCGGGCCAAGAGAGCGGCCGACGGTGCGTGTCCAGGCGCGGTGTGCGTGAGGGTGCCTGTGTCTCCTTCCTCACCTCTGCTGAGAGGCAATCGGCCTGCTAGTTTGTGTGCCTGTGGGAGAGGGGCAGGGTCTTCTGGGGGAGGGGGGTTAACTGCCAATCAGGAGGGGGAGGATGGGGAGATCTGTCCTGAACCCTAGATATAAGGCCTTTCTGGAAATTTCAGACCTCTGGGTTCTACATTGCTGGGGTCTGGGGAACAGGGCCTCACTTCTTTTCTTTTCTTTCTCGCTCTTTGTGTGTGTGTGTGTGGGGGGGGTACTGGGGATTGAACTCATGGGCATTCAGCCTCTGAGCTACACCCCCAGCCCTCTTTTATTTTTATATTATATTATTTATTTATTTTATGATACTTGGGGGTGGAACCCAGGGGCCTTCTACCTCCAGGATATATTTCCCAGCCCTATTTTATTTTTTATTTGGAAATAGGGTCTTGCTAATTTAATTTGCTGAGGTTGTCCTTGAATCTGCGATTCTCTTGTCTCAGCCTCCCAAGTACTGAGATAACAGGTGTGTGCCACCATGTCTGACTCAAAAGTTCTTTATTTTATTTTGTGGTGCTGAGGATGGAACTCAGGGGCCTTCTAACTCTGAGCTACATCCTCAGCCCAATTATTTTTTTCTTCTTTATTTTGAAACAGGGTCTCACTAAGTTGCAGAAGGCCTCACAAGGTGCTGAAGCTGGCCATGAACCTGCGATCCTCCTGTCTCAGCCTCCCAAGTACTGAGATTACAGGCGTGTACCACCATGTCTGGCTCGAAAGTTCTTTTTTACAGAAAGGTCACATGGACCCCTTTGGGCACTCTGTACTCGAGGAAGGCCTCGAGGAAGGGGGCTCTGAGGCCGGGCACGAAGGTGGGACAGGCTGCTTGGTTGGACGGGACTTTGGGGACTGTGTGCCAGGCAGCTATTCTTGTGTAAGCGGCCAGCTGTCCCTCTGGTAATTCCTATTACCCGTCAGAGCCTGTGGCAGAACCCTCTCTTCATGGCCCTCCCTGGCTCCATTTGTCAGGGTTTGACACAGGCAACTCCATTTTGAATCTGACTTTTTTTGGTTCTAGGGATTGAGCCCAGGGGTGCTCTACCTCCTAGCCATACCCCCAGCCCTATTTTATTCTTTATTTTGAAATAGGGTCTCACTAAGTTGCTGAGGACCTTGCTAAGTTGCTGAGGCTGGCCTTGAACCCTCGATCCTCCTGTCTCAGCCTCCCAAGTACTGGGATTACAAGCGTGCACCACCATGCCCAGCTTATTATTTTTTATTTTGAAACAAGGCCTCAGCCGGGCGTGGTGGCGCACGCTTGTAATCCCAGCATTTGGGAGGCTGAGGCCGGAGGATCCGGGTTTGTGGCCAGCCTTAGCTACTTAGTGAGGCCCTCCGCAACTTAGTGAGACCCTGTTTCAAAATAAAGAATGAAAAATAGGGCTGGGGGTATAGCTCAGAGGTACAAAAAAGAAGAAAAAAAAAAGTGGCTGAGACTGGCCTTGAACCTTCGATCCTCCTGTTTCAGCCCCCCAAATACTGGGATTACAAGTGTTCCCCACTGCACCCAGCTAAATCTAACAACTTTGACAGGTGGCTGCAGGCCGGCCCCCTGGGGTGGTTTGAGCGCCATCTCCAGGAGGGAGAGGACGCCCAGGACCCAGGCTGGCCTGGCCTCTCTCTCTGCCGCCCCGCCCGGCGGGTTGCAGCTGCCCTGGCTTCTGGCGGGGCAGCTATGAGCAGCACAACCATCTTCCTCTAGGGCCTCCAGAATCAGCCCGCGGCCGACCCCAGGAGGGGAAAGGGGCACGATCCAAGTCCGAGGGGCCGGGGGAACCGTCCTCCCGGGGAGGCTTCGGGGAGACTGCTGGAGGCTGCTGGGAAGCAGAGCCCGTGGGCCCGGACTACGTGGAGGAGGTAGGTGGAGGCCTGGACGCCTGCCAAGCTCAGGGGCAGGAGGACCCGGCCTGGGCCAGGTCGCGAGCACCCCTAGGCTCTCCCCCAACTGCTGGGGGGTCTGCCTAAGGCCCCGCAGCCAGGGAGGCCAGACAGGAGGGCGCATGCGTGCACACAATGGCCATTCTTCTCCCTGAAGGAAGGAAGGTGCTAAGCGGAATGGGGTGATAGGAAGCTCAGCCTCTCTGTTGGGCCCCAGGGTGCCAGGACCCACTGACGACAGGTGGGCGGGCGCAGAGCCGCGCCCCCGGCCAGGCCGGCCAACCCACGGCCAGTGAACTCCGGGCCCAGGCCAGCCTCTCTCCGCGATTGTGAATCCCGGCCCAAGACCTGTCACTGGGCGCCGGCCTACACCCGTGTGGCCCCCGCGCAGATGCCGGGCAGAAGCGGTCAGCCCGGGGGCGCCCCTTGATTCCAAAGCCCGCTCCCCTGGCGGCCAGTTCCATAGTCCCCAGCCTGCCCCCAAGCGCTCCTGAGAGGCCACCGCGGCTGAGCGGAGCGGGAGGGTCGCTTGTCCTCTGTGCCAGCACTTTTTGCACCAGTCGATTTAGCAGCTTGGGCAAAAGAGCACAGCAGGCGGGCCCCTGCTGCCGGAGACGCTGGCACTCAGCTGAGGGGATCCGAGAGGGCAGGGCGGGCAGCACTGGCAACTAGGCGGGGGTGGGGCTAAAAGCGCGGGAGGAGAAGGAGCGCAGCAGGTGCGAGAGACAAGCCTAGCCTTTGAATGACAGGCCCGTGGGGTCTTGTGCCTGGCCAACGCCGACCGTGCTTTGCGCCTCAGGTGTGCAACGACGAAGGCAGAGTGATTCGGTTCCACTGCAAGCTGTGCGAGTGCAGTTTCAACGACCCCAAAGCCCGGGACCTGCACGTGAAGGGGCGGCGGCACCGGCTGCAGTACCGGGTATGTCCGGCGGGGGCGCCGCTGGGCCGGAGCTGGGGCCTCAGCCCCTGTGGTCTGTTTCAGTTAGGGCTCCGCCCGGCTAGGGAGCGGGGCGCTGTGTTCTGCTGAGCCCCATGATACCTCCAGGTCGCAGGGACCTCCTGCGCATTGCCCCTGGTCCCTGGCTACTGTGAGGTCTGGGCAGCCGCCTCATGGGCCCCTTATTCAGGAAGGGTCCGCCACACCCTGGACCACCGGGGAGCCCCCCCGCACCCATGCCCGCGATCCCTGCTCCTGCCCAGGCTGCTTCTCCGCGGTGCTGCCTGGCTGGCGGTCCTAGCGTGTCTCAGGGAAGGCTCCGGACGCTCTGGCCCTCAGGGCTGCGGGCGCCCCCTCTCGGGCCTCCCACACTTCCTCAGGAGCAGATCGTGTCCTCCACCTCGACTCAGTCTGTG